>CM051002.1:1181831-1196831 GCA_027704905.1 Muraenolepis orangiensis
ATCTAAATCTAAATCTGAAGGATTGAATCCTCTTTATTGGTCCCATACATGAACACACAGGGAATTGAGCTCCTCTCATTAACCCATCCTAGTATGAGGAGCAGTGGGTATCAGCTATTGGATATACAGGGGAGGGGGGAGGGGTCTGGTGCCTTGCTCAAGATAAAGTCACGAAACAGTCATCATATAACGACGCACAAACATCACAGGAAGGTCTTACAGTTACCACTGCGTGTGTGTGTGTGTGTGTGTGTGTGTGTGTGTGTGTGTGTGTGTGTGTGTGTGTGTGTGTGTGTGTGTGTGTGTGTGTGTGTGTGTGTGTGTGTGTGAGGTTGGTGGGGGGGGGGAGAGGAGGCTGTTTGTGATAAACAATTCAACGGCTCGTTTCGCAGTGCCGATGGATCTTCAATCTCATCAGCGAAAGTGCTCCCCCCCCCCCCCTTCCTCCCCCCCGGATGGTATGGATCTTCCATCAGAGTTCACTAATTAGCGGGGCTGCTCGGCGGAGGACGACAGGGGACGGCACAAAGGGCGGCGCATTGAAAATGAATCACTGCACTAAATTAATGAGTGGGATCGGCCCCGCGCGGACACGGCCGCCACCACGCAATAAAATAGGAAGCGTTTAGAGACCAACCTCCATACATCACCCTGGGTAGGGGAGGAGGGGAGAGGAGGAGGGGAGTGGAGGGGGATGGGGAGGAGAGGAGGAGGATGGGGAGGAAGGAGGAGAGGGAGGAGGAGGGGAGGAGGAGGATGGGAGGAGGAGAGGGAGGAGGAGGGGAGGAGGAGGATGGGAGGAGGAGAGGGAGGAGGATGGGGAGGAGTAGGATAGGGAAGGGGGAGGAGTAGGATAAGGAAGAGGAGGTGGAGGGGGAGAAGGGGGGAGGAGGAGGAGGGGAGGGGAGGAGGAGAGAGTACCTAGCCCCTGTCTTTAACACTCCCCCTTGGCCTCTGTATGTCATGCCTTGTTGCCATGTGTTACGGTCATCAGTAGCTTCATGAGGAACTGGATGATCTATTTCATGACTTGTTGCTGCAAGGAGATGTCAATGAGGATTAAGGATTAATAATACTTAATAATCAGTGATTGTAATAATAAGGACTATCAGTATGTATTTGCTTTAGCTTTCAGGTGTTTATATGGAATTGAACACCGCTGTATATAGCCTGAATATGAAAATGATTGTTGCAATGAATAAATCCATACTTGTCAATATAATTTGGTGTGACAGATCAGTATGTTGCACGACATTTGCATAGCAATGGGTTTGCAAAAAAACCCAATAGTAAGCAGTTGATAGGAATACTTTACGAGAATACTGCTTAAAACCCATTGTGTCTTGTGTCACGGTGGAAGCTTGTTTCTCTTAACATTACTCCTAGGAAACCTCTGCATCACATTAAGGTGTTGGCCCCCCATGTCAAATAGACACGTGCCACATGTGTGCAATACCAAACTAATTGGCAGCAGTGTCCGTTGAAGCGCCACGCTTCAGGCTCAAAGCTTCTGATGTTGAAGGCAGGGAACTGAGTATGGCTTCCTTCTGGAGGATTAGCCCATGGAGCTGCATTATGCATGGGGCCTTATCTTCTAATTCAGTCAACATAATCAAGTCTTGGGACTAAGAAGTGATTTCCTCATTATTTTACAAGATGGCTGGAGAAATAAAAAAAACATTGTCGTCATTAAAGTCCCCACCGAGAATGGAAATAACGAGAAATAACCAATTCAAGAATGCAACCATTTGCTATTCCTTATTGTAATTAAAACTGGTACCTGGGGGTCACTTCTTGCTCAGTCCACACAAAAATGTCATTCCCAGTCACAAAGGAAGAAAGGAAGAAAGTAGACACACAGAGCACGTTAACATGTGTCTTGGCTCACCCTATTTACACCCTAACGCCTCTCGCACCGCCCCCAGAGGAGGAGGAGTCCTGGGGACATGGTCTGGGGACTGGTGGTCTGGGGACATGGTCTGGGGACATGGTCTGGGGACATGGTGGTCTGGGGACATGGTGGTCTGGGGACATGGTCTGGGGACATGGTGGTCTGGGGACATGGTGGTCTGGGGACATGGTGGTCTGGGGACATGGTGGTCTGGGGACATGGTGGTCTGGGGACTGGTGGTCTGGGGACATGGTCTGGGGACATGGTGGTCTGGGGACATGGTGGTCTGGGGACTGGTGGTCTGGGGACATGGTGGTCTGGGGACTGGTGGTCTGGGGACATGGTCTGGGGACATGGTCTGGGGACATGGTGGTCTGGGGACTGGTGGTCTGGGGACATGGTGGTCTGGGGACATGGTCTGGGGACATGGTCTGGGGACATGGTGGTCTGGGGACTGGTGGTCTGGTGAAATGGACAATTGCCGCCTTTTTGTTGGAAGACAACACAACACGCCGAAACTGGTTTTATCTTCCTGGTTGTGGGGGAGCGTTGAGGAGGTGAAAGTGTTTCCTTGGTGTTTCCAGCACTACACACCAAAGTAAAACATGTTCTAACATCTAAAGTGTGGGTGAAAGAACTGAGGTAACTTCAGTGCATGTTGAACAAAGAACTCCTTATACATGGTGTGCATTTCCTCACAATACAGGAAGGAAATAGAAACAACGCAACTTAAACAATGACTGAGTATGTCTGTGCTTTTATTTGGCCGAAACAATGCTTAATAATACCGGGAAACCTTTCTTTGTTTTTCTCGCTTCTTTGTAGTTTTTTTGTGTGATTAAAAATAACAAGCAAACAGCCGAGCCCAGCGTCCCTCGGTCCTCTCAGAGTGGATCTGTTCCCCTTTTGTCTTTGAAATGCTTGTGCACACTGTGTGTGACATATGCATCATCTTGCACATTAATTAAAGATGCTGGTGTTTAATGTCACATGTCTCATCAGATATGACAAATATTATCAATATTACTTAATAGGCCTATACAGTTTTTAAGAGACTATATTGTGTGTGCCCCTTCTTCATATTCGGTTGGTTTTCCACTTGGCAGTAGAGTGTGACATTGTTATGAGGCAATTATGTTTGTGTTTTCTTTTGCACCGTAGAAATAGGAATACAACAAAAGACTGACACTTTCTTCAGTCACATATACCTCTGATAAGATGCACACAGACCAAGACACACACAGATAGACCTCTTTAATGCAGATGGGATCATTTGGGGATCCTGTGCGCCATATTAAACTGAACATAACACAGGATACTTCCCACCGCTGCTCTGATATGCTGGCATCTATCTATCTATCTAGCATATGTATCTAGTATCTCTATCTGTCTATCTATCTATCTATCTATCTATCTATCTATCTATCTATCTATCTATCTATCTATCTATCTATCTATCTATCTATCTATCTATCTATCTATCTATCTATCTATCTATCTATCTAGCATATGTATCTAGTATCTCTATCTGTCTATCTATCTATCTATCTAGTATAGCTATCTATCTATCTATCCATCTATCTATCTATCTATCTATCTATCTATCTATCTATCTATCTATCTATCTATCTATCTATCTATCTATCTATCTATCTATCTATCTATCTATCTATCTATCTATCTATCTATCTATCTATCTATCTATCTATCTATCTATCTATCTATCTATCTATCTATCTATCTATCTATCTAGTATAGCTATCTATCCATCTCTCTCTCTCTCTCTCTCTCTCTCTCTCTCTCTCTCTCTCTCTCTCTCTCTCTCTCTCTCTCTCTCTCTCTCTCTCTCTCTCTCTCTCTCTCTCTCTCTCTCTCTCTATATGGACCTATGTATGTATGTATGTATGTGTGTACGTATGTACGTATGTATGTATGTATCAAACTATCTATCTATCTAGTATCCATCTATCTATCTTAAGGACCATATAATAGAGTGTACCTTATGGTGGGCTGGTGCCATCACAGCTTCACAGACCTGCTGTTGGCATGCTATGAATTCAGCACTTTAAGTTTTGGCTCAGGTCCTGTTTGCATCGAGTGTACACTCACCTCAAATGGTGTATCCTTTACTCTAAAGACATGCATGGTAGACAGTTTGGAGACACCGTGTTAGGTTTGTGTGTGTGTGTGTGTGTGTGTGTGTGTGTGTGTGTGTGTGTGTGTGTGTGTGTGTGTGTGTGTGTGTGTGTGTGTGTGTGTGTGTGTGTGTGTGTGTGTGTGTGTGTGTGTGTGTGTGTGTGTGTGTGTGTGTGTGTGAGAGAGTGTGTGTGCTACTGTGAAGCAGGTGGACAAGATGGATGGCGTGATTTGCAATCATACGTATCACAACCTGAAAGGGGGGACAACCCCGCCCGAGACTCGTTCTGTCAGCTTCCTGACAGACAACTCTAACCTGTAATGACAGACTGCACTGGAGGAACCTTTCAGCTGTTGTGTCAGGATCCCTGTTTGTTGAAATATTTTCTTTCTTTCTGTTGAGCAACAGAACCTTAATATGAGTTGCTTTAGAACCGTCGTTGTATCTGATCCCCGGAACCTTTAAAAAAATGTTTAATATTTGAACGTTATCACGCAAAACTAATGAGAAAAGTTGACTGGCATTTTTTTAGTCCTATTACTATACAAGCTGTTAGGATGATGGTGATGATTCAACCTACACCTAAAGAAGCACAGCAGCACCTTGAGACATATTAAAATATGTACAGTCGAGGAGGAGAGGTTCAGTTCAGCATGCAGGCCTAATCTCATTTAGCGTTGTTGTGATATCCTGCAAATCTGCCTGCAAATCCATCAATCAATCCATTCATTATCCATCCATCCAGCATCCTTACATCTAGCTGTCCATCCATCCAAACCATGTATCCATGCATCCATCCAAACCATGTATCCATGCATCCATCCAAACCATGTATCCATGCATCCATCCAAACCATGTATCCATGCATCCATCCAAACCATGTATCCATGCATCCATCCAAACCATGTATCCATGCATCCATCCAAACCATGTATCCATGCATCCATCCAAACCATGTATCCATGTATCCAGTCATATTCCCATCCATTGTTCACGGTCATACAGCCGTGACCCTAGAGTAAGACACAGGTCTGAGGGTCATCCGGGCTTTGTGGGTAGCTGAACACAGCTTAACCTTCATGTGTTAGCAGGAGGAGGAGAGAAAGTCAGAGCACATTGAGCAGCCTAAACTACCAACTCCCAACAGAGAGCAAACACACACACACACACACACACACACACAGGACCCACGGCAAGACCTCCAACGGGATGTTCTTCGGCACCCAGTGAAACAACGTGGATCATATTTTCATAACTTGATATCTTCTTGTGTAGATCAACTGTGGTACGGTGGGGGAATTCAGGAAGAGCAAGTATCTCGGGGTTAGATTGTCGTTTGCCAAAGCATAATTTCCGTTTACCTCATGGATATCAAGTAGAAGTGGATTCATGCTATGCCTCAAAGATACAGCATTCATATTGTATATCTTAATATCTTAAGGTCTCCAGCTGGTGTGGATAAAAGCTCTTTGTTTAGTTAGAAAGTCAACTTTTGATGATGAGTTGGGAAATCAGTTGGGTTTTCTCTGTCTGTGGTGCCGTTGTATCTACCATCCACCTGTCTGTCTGTCTATCCACCTGTCTGTCTGTCTATCCACCTGTCTGTCTGTCTATCCACCTGTCTGTCTGTCTATCCACCTGTCTGTCTGTCTATCCATCCATCCATGTGTCATTATATCATTTGAAGCTCCCTGTCCGGTCAATGAGGTGAACCTTCCAATTGGCTTGAGTCACTCGTAGAAGGTCTCTCTACATTTACATTTACATTTAGGGCATTTGGCAGACGCTTTTATCCAAAGCGACTTACAAGGTGTACATTAGTTGAAGCAGACAATAGCATAACACTGGGGTACAAACATATAAATACAGCAGTTCACAAGTATTCATATTGACAAGATGAATAACACAATTTCGTACTGCTAGGTCACCTGCTTAAGTAGCTGTGATAAGAGCGTGTTAACAACATTAAGGACATACACTTGCTAACATATACAACATGCTAAGAGCTATTAATGTCAGGACTTAAGCAAGTTTAGGGGTTTCACAAAGGAGAAGGAGGGTTCAAGGAGAGTCCAGGTGGACTCTGAACAGGTGGGTCTTGAGTCTCTTGCGGAAGCTGGCGAGGGACTCTGCCGTCCTGACATGAGACGGGAGTTCATTCCACCACTGTGGAGCCAGAGCCGTGAAGAGCTGGGTCTTGGACGAGCGATGTTTGGTTGACATTAGTGAAGGTCGAACAAGTCGCCTGGCAGAAGTTGAGCGGAGCGCTCTGGCTGGGATGTAGGGTTTGTTAGTCTTTCCCCGGTATGAAGAGGAGCTCAGTCTTGTCAAGGTTGAGCTTCAGGTGGTTGGCGGCTGTCCATCTGCTGATGTCGGCCAGGCATTTCGAGATGCGTGTTGCTATTTGGGTTTCTGAGGGGGGAAAGGAGAGAAACAGTTGAGTGTCATCTGCATAGCAGTGATAGTAGAAGCCATGAGATGCGATTACAGAGCCTAGCGATTTAGTGTAAAGAGAAAACAGAAGGGGTCCCAATACTGAGCCTTGAGGGACTCCGGTGTCCAGGGTGCAGGGTTTGGACAGGGAACCGTTCCATGTGACCTGATAAGTCCGATCTGCAAGGTAGGAGGTGAACCAGGATAACGCAGTTCCAGCGATTCCAAGCTCGGCGAGAGTGGAGAGGAGGATCTGGTGGTTCACTGTGTCGAACGCCGCAGACAGGTCGAGAAGGATCAGTACCGATGAGAGGGACGAGCTTCTGGCATCACGAAGAGACTCTGTCACTGCGAGCAGTGCCGTCTCCGAGTGCACAGCCTTGAAGCCTGACTGGTGAGGGTCGAGGAGGTTGTTCTGGGAGATAGGAAGAAAGTTGTGAGGAGACAGCCCGTTCAAGGGTTTTGGACAGGAATGATAGGAGAGATACCGGTCTGTAGTTTTGGACATCAGTGGTGTCTAGGGATGGTTTCTTGAGGAGCGGCTTGATTCTGGCAGTCTTGAAGGCTGCCGGAAACAGGCCTGCCTCAAGGGAGATGTTGATTTGGGATGTAAGGAAGGGAAGGATATCGCCCGAGATGTCCTGGAGAAGAGAGGAAGGGATTGGGTCGAGGGGGCAGGTGGTAGGGTGGTTAGATGTCACCAGTTTGTTAACTTCATCAGGGGAGAGGGGGTTGAAACAGGTAAGGTTAGTGGGGGTGGGAGAGGAGGGAGGGAGGAAAGCGGTGGGGGTGAACATCATCTCTACTGAAAGATACAACATTTGACTGGTGCGTCATTCTTATCATCTATTCATGTCCTCCATATCACATTGAATATAAAGTATTGATATTTATTTCTTCAATACGTATATCCTGCCATGCTCAGAACGATTGCCAGTGGCTGATTGCTGTTCACTGAACTACAAACTTGTTTGTATATCATTTCTTATTCCATATCAAAAGACAATTTGCCTTCCCCTAAGTAAAAGAACCATGTTTTCCTTCATCCCTTCAATGTATGTACTTATATGATACAGCCAGGTCCTGGGACTATATATAGAAGTATACCTTAGCAACCCTGCTCAGCCTACTTCCTCAGGAGGGTCAAGTGCAAGGAGGTGAGTGATCCCACTGATGGTCGTGTCACAAGGTGACCTACACTGGAGCAGAGCTACACTGGAGCAGAGCTACACTGGAGCAGAGCTACACTGGAGCAGAGCTACACTGGAGCAGAGCTACACTGGAGCAGAGCTACACTGGAGCAGAGCTACACTGGAGCAGAGCTACACTGGAGCAGAGCTACACTGGAGCAGAGCTACACTGGAGCAGAGCTCCATCATCATCATCATCATCATCATCATCATCGTCATCGTCATAATCATCATCATCGTCATCGTCATCGTCATTGTCATCATCGTCATCATCGTCATCATCATCATCATCATTGTAATCATCATCATCATCATCATCATCATCATCATCATCATCATCATCATCATCACCATCATCATCATCATCACCATCATCATCATCATCGTCGTCGTCATCGTCATCATCATCATCATCATCATCATCATCGTCATCGTCATCATCATCACCATCACCATCACCATCACCATCGTCATCATCTTCATCATTATCATCATCATCGTCATAGTCGTCATCTTCATCATTATCATCATCATCGTCATCGTCTGTCTCTTCTCATTCTCATTCTTCTCATTCTTCTTCTGCTGTTTTTTTTTCTTCTCCACTATAATAGCCTTGAGGATTCCAGAACACTGAGGTGCCAATCACAGAGTGAGTTTGGTGCTGTTGGAAAATGTGGTCCGCCCACAGCCTCTCCCTCTCTCCAGCTACAAGCATTCATCCCTCCATCCCTCCCTCCATCCCTCCCTCCATCCCTCCCTCCATCCATCCCTCCCTCCCTCCATCCCTCCCTCCATCCCTCCCTCCCTCCATCCCTCCCTCCATCCCTCCCTCCATCCCTCCCTCCATCCCTCCCTCGGTCCCCCAGCTGGATCTAGTTGGTCTCAGGCGCCTTCATTATGACTCAATTAAGCCTCTCGGTGCACAGCCCTGACGTCTTTATGCTGATTGTGTTGATATTCTAGAGGTAACTGTCCTCCCAGGATGAGTCGGGGGGACTGGGAGCAGAGTGTACTCTGAGGAGGAACTCTTTGCTGACTGTGTATACTGCACAAGAAGATATATACTATATCTATTTATCTATATATATATTATATATATATATATATATATTATATATATACTGTATCTCTCTCTCTCTTTCTCTCTCTCTCTCACTCTCTTTCTCTATATATATATACTGTATATATATTACATGCATTGAAAAGACTGCGGCAAAGGCAAAAACACAACTGCATGTACTAAGACTTCCTGAGCCCCAACATTCAGTTCCAGCAGAATATCCAAATTTTCAAATTGGATAATTTGGGATTTTTGGTTTTACATTCAGAACTGTGTTGGCAAAGTGCAAATGTGCAAGGAATTTATCTTTTCCAGTAAATGGGAGCCAAATAATAACCCTCCGCACACGCCCAAACACACCGGAACACACCCAAACCTGCCAGAACCCAAACACTGGAACCCATCGAAACACACCCAAAACCTGCCAGAACCCACAGGAACACACCGGAACAAACAGGAACACACTGGGACACACTGGAACCCACAGGAACACACAGGGACACACTAGAAGGGTGGGGCGGCAGTCTAGCTCAGGAGGTAGAGCGGTCGCCTCACAACCGGAAGGTTGCTGGTTCGATCCCCGGCTCCTCCTAGCAAAAACTGTCGAGGTGTCCTTGAGGAAGACCCTAACGCTAACTGCTCCCCGGGCGCTGTATGAATAGCTGCCCACTGCTCCTAATACTAGGATGGGTTAAATGCAGAGAACACGTTTCACTGTATGTCTTCATGTATGTGACCAATAAAGAGGATTCAATCCTCACAATTTGTTGTTGTTGTAGAACCCACAGGAACCCACTGGTACTCACCCGAACACCCGAAAAACACCCCAACCAGCGATTGCGGTGGCCTTGTGGCCAGTCAGCCATTAGTACCTCATTACTGCCATTACTACACTGAGGAGGAGGTTAGCGCTGAGGTGGTTCTCACCAAAAGGTGGTTGGAAGGGAATGAGAGTTACTGGACCGCTGGTGATGAGAGGCAGGGCCCTGGACCGCTGGTGATGATGAGAGGCAGGGGCCCTGGACCGCTGGTGATGATGAGGCAGCGGTGGCATGCGCCGGCCCTTCAGCTGACAGCCTGAGTTACAGGGACGTGGAGGAGCAGCAGAACAGACCCCACCCCCTCCTCCCCCTCCTCCCCCACCGCCAGACCCTCTCCCAGCCACCCCCCCTGCACCACTGCTGTTACAACTACTGACCTAGACACACTCACTCACACACACACACAGACTCCCTGCACCACCATTATCCCCATATAGACACACACATGCACACTTATACGCACACATGCACACACACACTCACACAAACACACACACATGCATACACATACCCATTCAACTAAAATAACCACTTCCCTCCATTACCAAGACACACACACTCTCCATGAAGAAGAGCAACCACCCCCTTCCACCATCATCACTGACCCAAAAACACACACACACACACACACACACACCCATCCTGTCCCATCCCACCCACCACAGCACCTATCAACTGAGTAGGTTGATCCATGAGCAATTTGCTCTGACACTGTCCAAGAGAAATGATACGACTCTTACATAAACACCAATGCTCTGATAACAACACAAGTGAACCCCTGAATGTGTTTTAAAGGAGTGACTCACCACACAAAACGTCTTAAAAAAGAAGAGAGAGAAAAGAGAGAGAGAGAGAGAACAGAGAACAGAGAGAGAGAGAACAGAGAGAGAGAGAGAGAGAACAGAGAACAGAGAGAGAGAGAGAGAGAGAGAACAGAGAACAGAGAGAGAGAGAGAGAGAGAGAGAGATATACACAGAGAAAGAGAGAAAAAAAACTATGCTGGACATGATTGTTGTCCTTCCCTCCAGATCTATTGTATCCTGCAGAATTGACTGATGAAGCTACTCTGTGATCAGCGGAAACAGAGATGCTAATACAATTGAGCCCATCAGACGAAACAACATAAATCTCTCTCTCTCTCTCTCTCTCTCTTGCTCTTCCCGGCTCTCCTCCCTCTCCTCTCCTCTTGGATGACTGCATCACGGAGCCTGGGGATCCACACCTCCCGGGGAGAAACCCCAGTGAGCGCTCATAGAGGGACCATACAATAGCCCTGTGTTTAACCACGGCGAGGCCCCTGCCAACGTCCTGATGCCCACACAGACTGCATGGTGCCACCCCGTCCTCCCCTTAAATGGAGAACAGCACAGTGGATAAATACTGGGGAATGTTCAGGACATTTAAATGGCTGTTTGCACCTTATATCGGGATTCTGTGTATTGAGGAAACATCTACTCAACATTAACTTGGCTTTTTAGAATCAAGGCACGCTACCGGGAATCTTTTTTCACGCATCGCTTGATAAAGGATTTCACCAATTGTTTTAAAAAAAAGATCCTGTTTGACAATATGCTCAAAACAATATAAAACGTATACGGATTTATTCAGATAAAGTGGACTGTGCGTGGGCGCGGACCGGTGTTACAACTTCTGTTGAAACAATTACTGTAAGGCTGCTTCTCAATATTGACAACAGGCTGTTCCTGTTAAGATGATTTGCAGGGGATAATGGATAATGGATAATGGATAATGCAATAAGGGAAGGGGAAGGCGGTCTCTAGCAGCACTAAATCTAACCAGTATGCTAAGTTAGCGAGCGCCACGGTGGGAACAGAGGCTATCCCGTTGCACACCCAGTCTGCTCATGGTGTTAGCATGTTGTCTAAGGGTTAAGGTTAACACCCTCATGCTCACAGCGGTCCGTCTGTGTTGGGATCTCCCGTTCCATACGTGTGTGTGTGTCAGTGAAGTGGTAAGGAGATCTCTGCTATACGCTAATGAAGGTTCAGATTGATTTTTATTTTGTACCTTTCCGGGAATATTGGATAAGTTGACGAGGGACCGAGACCATCGACGTGTGTTGTGCTGCTAATTAGCATTGTTTGTATGAATAATTAGATGTTTACTCAAATGTAAAACAATGTACAGTGTCATTATTTTTGCATTTCAAATATCCTGGCATTTCATTCCGTGATAAAACATTTAAATGATCGCCCTATCACGGCACAGATCAATGCATATGAATCTGTTTAGCATATGTTTAGTTTGGATGGAGCCGTATTTGTTCTTCAATGTGTGTGTGCAACAATGAAAACATAAAGCACTAAAAAGTTCACTTCTGCAAAGCTATGTTGTGTGTTCTCTAAGCTCCACATGTGATAGTTAAAGCCTGTGGTACAGTCTCACTGTTGGGGACATGACTGACTGCCTCGGTAACACATTTCTCTGCTTGAATCCCAGGGTCTCCACTTATTAAGCACCTCCCCTTCTCTCTCTCTCTCTCTCTCTCTCTCTCTCTCTCTCTCTCTCTCTCTCTCTCTCTCTCTCTCTCTCTCTCTCTCTCTCTCCCCAATCCAGCCAAGACATGTCAGAGCCATCTAATGAAGCAGCTGATCTGTTCTGTTAGTTAGATTGTAAAGTAAATTTATTTATTCGAATTTATTATATTAATACAATTAAATACAATTTAAATCAAATGAATAAATGAGAATGGTATCTGTGTTGTTATCTGTTATATTACAGTGTTACGTTGAATTGGTTGTCTTTCTCGGTCCATGCACGACGCATTTGAGTGGTTTTGTGTTGGAAAAACAATGCAACCAATCAGATATTTTTCTGGGTTGCTGGGTATTCTCTCTGTTCTTGAGTGAATGCCTTGGCCCTTGACTGAATGAGAGCGTACCGTTTTGATTGACAATTTGATCAACCAATCATATATTGTTTTGTTTTTTTAAGTGAACATCATTTCTAATTAGTTGTTGCTGGTTTTGCCGCAGTGTTGCATCTCGTTGAGCTGGTTGCATTTTGTTAGTTGATGGCTGAGTTTTTTAAGCATTGTTGTGCATTTCAATTATTGACTTGAGTGAGTTTTGACTTGATCTTTCTTTGCATTGGTAATTGTTAGGAAGATGTGGTTGTGTGGCAGCCATTTGTCTATGAAACCTAATAGTCCTATCTGAGTGGAGTCGGCCCTGATGGTGACCATGTAGCTACAGTACAGGACCAGTACAGTCATTCATCGAGGGACAGTCTAAAATGCTTTCAATAATCACCACATTTCTCTGGCATATGTCTTGTCATTAGCACTTTCACCTGTCAAAATATCTCAACTTAAATCCTCCCATTATGGACGTTATGTGACGAGTGTTTTCCTCTCTATTGAGCCAGTAAGGAAAAGTCTTTATGAGAGGAAAACACTTAATGTAACTTAACTTCCGTAATAGTAGGATTTAGTGAAAGTGAAAGTGCTAATGACAAGACATATGCCAGAGACATTTGGTGATTATTGATCGCTGTTTTGGAACTTTAATTTACGTTAAGCCTTTTCACGTGAAGCGTGTTAGACCGTCCCTTTAACCGATAGCCTGTGTGTGGTGGTCTGTGTTGGGCTGTTACTTCACTACATGGACTCTGCTTTACAACTATGGTCAACTTGGGAATTGGCTGCGACAATCTGATCTGCCTTGACTGCCTCAGTGACATCCGTCTGACTAGAAAAAACGCTTTTTGCGAATCTGGGGGGGGGGTGGTCAGTTGTGACGGTTCACCACTGGTGGATTATTCAATTGCTTTCTATCTGTTCACCGTCTCTCAAGAAGGAACTGTCAGGGGGAAGATATCGCTCTGAGTGCTCCAGAGCTGGGGTTGATTTCAACATGCGGAGAGAGAGATAAGGAGGGGGGATGAGGAGGAGGGGAAGGAGGTGGAGGAGGTGGAGGAGGTGGAGGAGGTGGAGGAGAAGAAGGAGGTGGAGGAGGTGGAGGAGGTGGAGGAGGTGAAGGAGGTGGAGGAGGTGAAGGAGGTGGAGGAGGTGGAGGAGGTGAAGGAAGAGGAGGAGGTGGAGGAGGTGGAGGAAGGGGGCTCGTGAGGTTAGAGGTACGGGAAGCACTCACATGATTCACTGACATGGGAGTCTCTCGCCCAGGGCTCTGTGTGTGCTGCTGGCTTCACAGATACCGCGGGGTTGGAATCACCACAGCTGCCATGCATTATTAAGACGGACGGCAGAGGTGGAGGCACACAGACGGAATAGTCAAACCAGCAGCCAGCAGGTGAGCCACACCACTCTGCCGTCGGGAGACGAACCGCATTGGAGTAAAGGTATTCTGTCATTCTATCGTTAATGTATAGGAGTCGTCATGGGGCACTTTTGATGGGATTTTTGTTTTGTCAATAACATAAAGGTGGGGTTTCTGCAAAAGCTTCAACTCTTCTGGTTAAGAGTAGGTTTGTTCCTATTTTAGCTTCACATTAAACACACATAACACACACAAGCACACATACATCGTAGTCTACAAAACCCAACGAATCTTCAGGCTTAGAAACAGGCGTTTACTCTCAAAGTCCAGCCTTGAGCCTCTCACCTCTCTAACGCCAGCGTTTGTTGGTGGTCGCTCGGTTATGGAAAACCTTGTGGTTAGGAAGTTTGGTTCCCAGACCAGATGGTTATGAGTTCCAACCCCCATGTCCGCAGGTTTCCTGTCACACCACTTCCTGCTCAACAATGACACATATACAACAAATTAAATAGCCTACTAATATTAATAAATACTGAATAGCAGTACTAATAATACTAATAAAACAATAAACTCAATGTTGCAACATGCAAATGAATCATTTGTTGCATCAAAATGCAACAAATGATTGCAAACAAGAAACCTCATATGTAGGTATGTTTCCCAAGCGACTGGAGGAATAAGGAAGAGTCACCAACATGCTGGAGGAATAAGGAAGAGTCACCAACATGCTGGAGGAATAAGGAAGAGTCACCAACATGCTGGAGGAATAAGGAAGAGTCACCAACATGCTGGAGGAATAAGGAAGAGTCACCAACATGCTGGAGGAATAAGAAAGAGTCACCAACATGCTGGAGGAATAAGAGTCACCAACATGCTGGAGGAATAAGAGTCACCAACATGCTGGAGGAATAAGAAAGAGTCACCAACATTCTGGAGGAATAAGGAAGAGTCACCAACATGCTGGAGGAATAAGGAAGAGTCACCAACATGCTGGAGGAATAAGAAAGAGTCACCAACATGCTGGAGGAATAAGAAAGAGTCACCAACATGCTGGAGGAATAAGAAAGAGTCACCAACATGCTGGAGGAATAAGAGTCACCAACATGCTGGAGGAATAAGAGTCACCAACATGCTGGAGGAATAAGAAAGAGTCACCAACATTCTGGAGGAATAAGGAAGAGTCACCAACATGCTGGAGGAATAAGGAAGAGTCACCAACATGCTGGAGG
>CM051002.1:1201831-1206831 GCA_027704905.1 Muraenolepis orangiensis
TTCAAGTCCCTGAAACACCTGGGCACTGCCGAGGTGCCCTTGAGCAAGGCACCAGACCCTTCCCCTGCTCTCCTGTATATACAATAGCTGCCCACTGCTCCTCATACTAGGATGGGTTAGATGAGAGGAACTCATTTCACTGTGTGTGTCCGTGTGTGTGTGGGACCAATAAAGAGGATTCATCCTCCAGATGTACACACGGCAACCCTGCTTCCTTAGGGCAGGGCTTCTTAAAATGGGCCCCCAGGGGTCCGCTCAACTACTATGGTGTGTTCTGTAAAGCTGTTATGATAACTTCTGTTAGGATTATTTTTAAGAGCTTTCTGCCAATGATTTGAATAAAAAGCAATATGTTCATTATTTGAAAGTTGAAGCACTTAATGAAAGTCAGCCTTAGACTGGTCATTTTATATGTCTGGTTTATTGGGACTATGCCACATCATTTTTACTGTTTACTGTCTTGTTACTGTTCAAGATTCAAGATTCAAGATTCAAGAATTTTATTTGTCACAATTACAATGGAATTACAATAGAATGCTTACTCCCCATTCCCTCCCGCAACACAATACTATAAAAAATAGTACTACACAATAAAAAATAAACATAAAAGAACAATAAAGTGACATGTGATGGATGACATGTACATGTGTTATCCAGCCATCCATCTTCTCCCGCTTATCCGTAATCGGGTCTTGGAGGTAGCAGCTCCAGCAGGGGACTCCAAACGTCCCTTTCCCTGGCAACATGGACTAGCTCTGACTGGGGGATCCCGAGGCGTTCCCAGGCCAGTGTGGAGATGTAATCACCCCACCTGTACCTCGGTCTGCCCCGTGGTCTCTTCCCAGTTGGATGAGCCTGGAAAACCTCCCTCGGGAGGCGACAAGGAAGCATCCTTACTCGATGCCCGAACCACCTCAACTGGCTCCTTTCTACGCAAAGGAGCAGCGGCTCTACTCCGAGTCTCTCACGAGTGACTGAGCTTCTCACCCTATCCCTCAGGGAGATACCAGCCACCCTCCTGAGGAAACTCATTTTGGCCGCTTGAATTTCGATCTTGTCCTTTCGGTCATTACCCATTGTTCATGGCCATAGGTGAGGGTAGGAACGAAGACTGATCGGTAGATCGAGAGCTTTGCCTTCTGGCTCAGATCTCTTTTGGTTACAAAGGTGCGCCAAAGTGCACCCAATACCGCTCCCGCTGCACCTATTCTCCTGTCAATCTCACGCTCCATCCTCCCCTCACTCGAGAACAAGACCCCGAGATACTTGAACTCCTTCACTTGGGGTAAGGACTCCCTCCCTACTTGGAGTAGACAACCCACCGGTTTCCTGCTAAGAACCATGGCCTCAGATTTGGAGGTGCTGATCCTCATCCCAGCCGCTTCACACTCCGCTGCAAACCGATCCAGTGAGTGCTGAAGGTCACATACTGATGACGCAAACAGGACCACATACTGAGCCCACCATACTGAAACCCCTCCCCTCCATGACTACGCCTTGAAATCCTGTCCATGAAAATCACAAACAGGATGGGTGACAAAGCGCAGCCCTGGCGGAGGCCAACACTCCTGGCCTGAGAACAGGCTGACTTACTACCGAGGATCCGGACACAGCTCTCGCTTTGGGAGTACAGAGATTGGATGGCCCTCAATAGTGACCCCCACACCCCATACTCCTGAAGCACAAAAACCACAAAAACCTGCAAAAAGCATTTAAACGCATTTTAAAGTGCCAGTAGTGCAGCAGCATCAAGAATACAGTGCAGTACAGAGCAGTAAGTGTAATGAGTCCAGAAAGTCCTGCAAAGTATGATAGTGTAATGTTAATGACATGTTATGATAGTGTAATGTTATTGACATGTTATGATAGTGTAATGTTAATGACATGTTATGATAGTGTAATGTTAATGACATGTTATGATAGTGTAATGTTAATGACATGTTATATAGTGTAATGTTAATGACATGTTATGATAGAGTAATGTTAATGACATGTTATGATAGTGTAATGTTAATGACATGTTATGATAGTGTAATGTTAATGACATGTTATATAGTGTAATGTTAATGACATGTTATGATAGTGTAATGTTAATGACATGTTATATAGTGTAATGTTAATGACATGTTATGATAGTGTAAGGTTAATGACATGTAATGATAGTGTAATGTTAATGACATGTTATGATAGTGTAATGTTAATGACATGTTATGATAGAGTAATGTTAATGACATGTTATGATAGAGTAATGTTAATGACATGTTATGATAGTGTAATGTTAATGACAATATTATGATAGTGGAAGCACTCCTAGTAGTTCAGTAGGTCACTGCCTGTGGATATAAATAGTTTTTACTGTCTGTTTTGTTACTGTTCATAGTCACAGGACTATGTCTTGTTACTGTTCATCTTGTTACTGTTCATAGTCACAGGACTATGTCTTGTTACTGTTCATCTTGTTACTGTTCATAGTCATAGGACTATGTCTTGTTACTGTTCATCTTGTTACTGTTCATAGTGATAGGACTTTCTTGTTACTGTATATCTTGTTACAGTTCATAGTCATAGCACTGTCTTGTTACTGATCATCTGGTTACAGTTCATAATCATAGGACTATGTCTTGTTGTTTGGTCATTTACATTTTTAAATCATTGTACCAATGTAGAAACTTGGCAGCTAGCCTAACTGAGCTAAGCCAGCAGAGTGTATCTGGCACCTTGCTTCCGCATTAACGGCATAAAGGCAGCAAACACTGCAGCCTCGGTGTGCAAAGAGAACAGTCCAACAGGCTTCTTCTGTTCAGGGGCTGAGAGGATCTCCATAGGATCTCTAAATGCCCCATGAGATGAGAATGCTGAAGATGTACTGTGCATGACTATTATTATTCTTGTATTGTCGTATTGTATATTATTCAAAGATATCTGTATCTATGGCATCTTTAGTGCTATGGTATGACACTGTGTTCCACTGGCCCTCAATAGGGCCTCTTGTGAGGCTTTCCATCCCGACGAAAAGCTCTGCAGTTTCCTCCAGCGGCGAGGTCACGGAGAACCACATTCAGAGACACATCTCAGCCCTGCCATGCACCGCTAACGGCACCACCACTTTTCTCAAAGGAGATTTTTAAATCCCTGTAATCTGCGAGGGATTCTTCAGCACTAACGAACAGAGAGACAGGGTGCCTGTAAATCAATATCTCTATTAATGAGCCCAGACGGACACTATTTCTTTCCCACTCTCGTGGAGAGAGAGGGGGGGGGGGCAGTGGGGGGGGGGGCAGTGGGGGGGCAACCTCAATTCTCCGCGCCTGAGACATAACTCACGTCGGGGTGCCATGAAATTCATTTGTAATTCCGTGTTTCGTTATGAGACACGGGGGTCTTAATTCATCAGTCCTCTCCTGCTCACCTGTAGATGGAAATCAATGGCATCGCTGGCTCCGCTTGTAATCGCACCAATTCAGACACTAAGTTTATACAATTGG
This sequence comes from Muraenolepis orangiensis, assembly GCA_027704905.1. Classification (NCBI taxonomy): domain Eukaryota; kingdom Metazoa; phylum Chordata; class Actinopteri; order Gadiformes; family Muraenolepididae; genus Muraenolepis; species Muraenolepis orangiensis. Next base: position 1,205,317 of record CM051002.1, read on the forward strand.
CATCCGTCATGGCAGGAATAACATTTACATAGGCAACGCCAAGGTCTGGAAGCAGCTGTGCTCGGGATGGAGGAAGAGAAAGGGCGCGTGGAAGTGATCTGAATGGGAGCCAAATTAAAGAACGGTGGCTGCTAACACAGATGCAGCTAGTTCAGTAAACACCAGAAAAAACTAAACAACACACAGGAAAATAAGCCAAAATAGGCATTGTGCTATAGGAGGCTATTGATTAATATTGGTGTCATCTGTGTGTTGACCTTATAGGCCAACAGAGGATGAAAGGCTTCCCCATCGGCTCCAGAAAAATACGGATTATTTTGGTTGTAAATAATTTATTGTGAGTAGAGGGACCGGCTGCACTTTCTTGACAAAAGCTTCATATATGTATATATATATATATATGTCCCAGTATGTATGTCCCAGCGTCCATACAATACCTTTACCCAACTTCAACTGAGCGGCCGCCACACAACAGAATGTTTGAAGGGAAGAAAAACAAATCAATCATAATTATAAGTATGATTGACTCTAGACTCTGTTATTATTCAACAGCAAATCAATGGAAACTAAAAACAACAGAAAAACAAGACTTCCTGTCTTAGCGGGGGCAGGGGAAGCTGTCGTCTTCCATTTATTGCATGAAGTGATAATTTAAGGGGACGACTTTTACAAACTAACCATCCTGACCACGTGCCTTCATGCGCCTGCCGGTCATCCTCAGACTGGACTCAACGGCCGGCCGGAGCTCCATAATTATGATGAAGAACGGCTGGAGGGAAAATGGAGGATGACTCGTTTGGCCACACCCCATTAGCGCTGTTTGTTATTAGTCAGATCAGTTAGCCGTACGCAGGAGGCTAATTGGCGCGATGGCGTCGCCGTCGGTGCCTTAAATCACGAGAGTGGAGCACGCCGACCGCTTAACCATAAGAGGGTTCAGAGTCCTAATCACACGTATATTACGCTTATCGACACATATTTCCCCATGAGGTGTTGCCCCATTAGCCTAATGGGTCGCAACATACGCTACTATGGCGCTACAAGGCTGCATTTTTGGATGGCATATTCGGAGGTGAAGAACAGATGGGACCAGAAGAAGCAGAGATGTTGACTTGGTGTGGTCAAGTTTAATATCATAGGAGAAGCTTTCTCACGTTGCCTTTACCTGCTAAATGTGGGACTTAATGTATTTTCATTTTTACCTCAGAAAGGAATTCAACCCACAATAAAACAAAAAACATCTTGAACATCATTTATTCTTTTCCCAACCTACTGTGGACCAAGGCCAGCCAAGTAAACAGGTTGTATACTTAGTTGAAGTTGAGGTTGTTCCTTTTGATGTTGGTGTTAAACACCCTCAACATGTTAGGCCTTACACATTGTTTTAGCTCGCTGTTTTACTGTGGAGAGAATGTCTTCATCTGGCGTGGTGGAAACGCTCTGCCTTTAAATTGTTAATGTCCTGGTGAATGTTGTCCGGGGGAATCAATGGCGCCACGCTTACGGACCGCTTCT
>CM051002.1:1219331-1236831 GCA_027704905.1 Muraenolepis orangiensis
ACGCTTCCAGGTAGAGCACACCATCATCACCATCATCACATGACGCTTCCAGGTAGAGCACACCATCATCACCATCATCACCTGACGCTTCCAGGTAGAGCACATCATCATCACCATCATCACCTGACGCTTCCAGGTAGAGCACATCATCATCACCATCATCACATGACGCTTCCAGGTAGAGCACATCATCATCACCTGACGCTTCCAGGTAGAGCACACCATCATCACCATCATCACATGACGCTTCCAGGTAGAGCACACCATCATCACCATCATCACCTGACGCTTCCAGGTAGAGCACATCATCATCACCATCATCACCTGACGCTTCCAGGTAGAGCACACCATCATCACCATCATCACATGACGCTTCCAGGTAGAGCACACCATCATCACCATCATCACATGACGCTTCCAGGTAGAGCACATCATCATCACCATCATCACATGACGCTTCCAGGTAGAGCACATCATCATCACCATCATCACCTGACGCTTCCAGGTAGAGCACATCATCATCACCATCATCACATGACGCTTCCAGGTAGAGCACATCATCATCACCTGACGCTTCCAGGTAGAGCACACCATCATCACCATCATCACATGACGCTTCCAGGTAGAGCACACCATCATCACCATCATCACCTGACGCTTCCAGGTAGAGCACATCATCATCACCATCATCACCTGACGCTTCCAGGTAGAGCACATCATCATCACCATCATCACCTGACGCTTCCAGGTAGAGCACATCATCATCACCATCATCACATGACGCTTCCAGGTAGAGCACATCATCATCACCATCATCACATGACGCTTCCAGGTAGAGCACATCATCATCACCATCATCATCACCTGACGCTTCCAGGTAGAGCACATCATCATCACCATCATCATCACCTGACGCTTCCAGGTAGAGCACATCATCATCATCATCATCACATGACGCTTCCAGGTAGAGCACATCATCACCATCATCATCACCTGACGCTTCCAGGTAGAGCACACCATCATCACCATCATCACATGACGCTTCCAGGTAGAGCACACCATCATCACCATCATCACATGACGCTTCCAGGTAGAGCACATCATCACCATCATCATCACCTGACGCTTCCAGGTAGAGCACATCATCATCACCATCATCACCTGACGCTTCCAGGTAGAGCACATCATCATCATCACCATCATCATCACCTGACGCTTCCAGGTAGAGCACATCATCATCACCATCATCACCTGACGCTTCCAGGTAGAGCACATCATCATCACCATCATCACATGACGCTTCCAGGTAGAGCACATCATCATCACCATCATCATCACCTGACGCTTCCAGGTAGAGCACATCATCATCATCACCATCATCACCTGACGCTTCCAGGTAGAGCACATCATCATCACCATCATCACCTGACGCTTCCAGGTAGAGCACATCATCATCACCATCATCACCTGACGCTTCCAGGTAGAGCACATCATCATCACCATCATCACCTGACGCTTCCAGGTAGAGCACATCATCATCACCATCATCACATGACGCTTCCAGGTAGAGCACACCATCATCACCATCATCATCACCTGACGCTTCCAGGTAGAGCACATCATCATCACCATCATCACCTGACGCTTCCAGGTAGAGCACATCATCATCACCATCATCACATGACGCTTCCAGGTAGAGCACATCATCATCACCATCATCATCACCTGACGCTTCCAGGTAGAGCACATCATCATCATCACCATCATCACCTGACGCTTCCAGGTAGAGCACATCATCATCACCATCATCACCTGACGCTTCCAGGTAGAGCACATCATCACCACCATCATCACCTGACGCTTCCAGGTAGAGCACATCATCATCACCATCATCACCTGACGCTTCCAGGTAGAGCACATCATCATCACCATCATCACATGACGCTTCCAGGTAGAGCACATCATCATCACCATCATCACATGACGCTTCCAGGTAGAGCACATCATCATCACCATCATCACCTGACGCTTCCAGGTAGAGCACATCATCATCACCATCATCACCTGACGCTTCCAGGTAGAGCACATCATCATCACCATCATCACCTGACGCTTCCAGGTAGAGCACATCATCATCACCATCATCACATGACGCTTCCAGGTAGAGCACATCATCATCATCATCATCACCTGACGCTTCCAGGTAGAGCACATCATCATCACCATCATCACATGACGCTTCCAGGTAGAGCACATCATCATCACCATCATCACCTGACGCTTCCAGGTAGAGCACATCATCATCACCATCATCACATGACGCTTCCAGGTAGAGCACATCATCATCATCATCATCACCTGACGCTTCCAGGTAGAGCACATCATCATCACCATCATCACCTGACGCTTCCAGGTAGAGCACATCATCATCACCTGACGCTTCCAGGTAGAGCACATCATCACCATCATCATCACCTGACGCTTCCAGGTAGAGCACATCATCATCACCATCATCACATGACGCTTCCAGGTAGAGCACATCATCATCACCATCATCACCTGACGCTTCCAGGTAGAGCACATCATCATCACCATCATCACATGACGCTTCCAGGTAGAGCACATCATCATCACCATCATCACCTGACGCTTCCAGGTAGAGCACATCATCATCACCATCATCACCTGACGCTTCCAGGTAGAGCACATCATCATCACCATCATCACATGACGCTTCCAGGTAGAGCACATCATCATCACCATCATCATCACCTGACGCTTCCAGGTAGAGCACATCATCATCACCTGACGCTTCCAGGTAGAGCACATCATCACCATCATCACCATCATCATCACCTGACGCTTCCAGGTAGAGCACATCATCATCACCTGACGCTTCCAGGTAGAGCACATCATCATCACCATCATCACCTGACGCTTCCAGGTAGAGCACATCATCATCATCATCATCACCTGACGCTTCCAGGTAGAGCACATCATCATCACCATCATCACCTGACGCTTCCAGGTAGAGCACATCATCATCATCATCATCACCTGACGCTTCCAGGTAGAGCACATCATCATCACCTGACGCTTCCAGGTAGAGCACATCATCACCATCATCATCACCTGACGCTTCCAGGTAGAGCCCATCATCATCACCATCATCACCTGACGCTTCCAGGTAGAGCACATCATCATCACCATCATCACCTGACGCTTCCAGGTAGAGCACATCATCATCACCATCATCACATGACGCTTCCAGGTAGAGCACATCATCATCACCATCATCACCTGACGCTTCCAGGTAGAGCACATCATCATCACCATCATCACATGACGCTTCCAGGTAGAGCACATCATCATCACCATCATCACCTGACGCTTCCAGGTAGAGCACATCATCATCACCATCATCACCTGACGCTTCCAGGTAGAGCACATCATCATCACCATCATCACCTGACGCTTCCAGGTAGAGCACATCATCATCATCACCATCATCACCTGACGCTTCCAGGTAGAGCACATCATCATCACCATCATCACATGACGCTTCCAGGTAGAGCACATCATCATCATCACCATCATCACCTGACGCTTCCAGGTAGAGCACATCATCATCACCATCACATGACGCTTCCAGGTAGAGCACATCATCATCACCATCATCACCTGACGCTTCCAGGTAGAGCACATCATCATCACCATCATCACATGACGCTTCCAGGTAGAGCACATCATCATCACCATCATCACCTGACGCTTCCAGGTAGAGCACATCATCATCACCATCATCACCTGACGCTTCCAGGTAGAGCACATCATCATCACCATCATCACCTGACGCTTCCAGGTAGAGCACATCATCATCACCATCATCACCTGACGCTTCCAGGTAGAGCACATCATCATCACCATCATCACATGACGCTTCCAGGTAGAGCACATCATCATCACCATCATCACCTGACGCTTCCAGGTAGAGCACATCATCATCACCATCATCACATGACGCTTCCAGGTAGAGCACATCATCATCACCATCATCACCTGACGCTTCCAGGTAGAGCACATCATCATCACCATCATCACATGACGCTTCCAGGTAGAGCACATCATCATCACCATCATCACCTGACGCTTCCAGGTAGAGCACATCATCATCACCATCATCACATGACGCTTCCAGGTAGAGCACATCATCATCACCATCATCACATGACGCTTCCAGGTAGAGCACATCATCATCACCATCATCACATGACGCTTCCAGGTAGAGCACATCATCATCACCATCATCACATGACGCTTCCAGGTAGAGCACATCATCATCACCATCATCACATGACGCTTCCAGGTAGAGCACATCATCATCACCATCATCACATGACGCTTCCAGGTAGAGCACATCATCATCACCATCATCACATGACGCTTCCAGGTAGAGCACATCATCATCACCATCATCACAAAACATATTTTTGAAAGTGTGGAATTCCCAGCACAGTCTTTTGGCCCTGCATGTTAACACCTAGTGAAGGTGGGAACTCAGTGCCCAGAGCGCCCAATCCTGCATACCTAGCTCACAAACTTCCTACTCAAATGCTCAATTTTGTTAACTAAGCTCTCTTTGTGTTACATTGTTTTTCTAGTTTTCATACCCCCACCCCCCTTTCCTCACAGAGATAATTGGAAAGGGGGTACAGTGAAGATGGTGCCAGGGCAATTTGCATGTCTTCTGTGGAGTAGTGGAAATCTGAAGGCTAACACAGGGGGCTAGCTGAGAAGTTTGCTGGAAATAGCAGCTCTTCTTGCCACCGTCGCTATCTTGTCTCGCACACCGGCTCCTGAGGCAGGGGGGGGGGATTCCATTGGACCCAGATAGACAGACAGAAGCTGTCTCTGCTACGCTTGGCGTTGTACTAGCTGGTTGTACGCTGGTTTCCCTGTTGGCATTTGGGTCATCCTAATCTAATACACAAGTACACCCATTCACATTGTCCCTTTCAAAATAGAATTGTGCCCCCCTCAGCCAAAAATAAATAAATCTCTTTATTCTTACAGATTTATTCTTATTCTGATGAGTGCGGCGGCCTACACCAGCGCTGTGTTCAGGCAGTGGTCATGTTGGCGTCAAAGTCAAAGATGTCTTTGTGTTATTGCATAAATGTCTAAGGTTGCCGCTGCGCTGTGTGACCTACATTCTAAATACTGTGTGGAATAATGGCTTAACTCAGGGCTTGGACGGGTTCCTGATGCAGTGCACTGGGCTAAATACATACACACGACATGTCTGCAATTTAGGAGGGATTCATTGAGCTTAAAATAAATAAATCATAGGCAAACACATATTTGGTACTCTACAATAATACCTTCTATCTAGCTCCCGTCTTTGATAACGATTCCAGTCTCTCTCCCGCTCTCTGTCTCTCACAGACACACACACACACACACACAGACACACACACACACACACACACACAGACACACACACACACACACACACACACACACACACACACACACACACACACACACACACACATACACACACACACACACACAAACTCCCACACACACACACACACACACACCATATTGCTGCCTTTCAGCTTGGTAATTAGTCCTGCATGGATATTATACACACACTCTTATGGGAGGTGTTGAGGACGCCAGCACCTCCACTTCATTAAAATATGTAATCTCGCTTTAATTAGGACCGAACAGCTCACATGTCCTAAACCACAACCCCCCCCCAACCACCTGCACCACCTCATCCACCACCACCACCTGCAATACCGCCACGGTTCTGACTGCATCTCCACCACCACCACCACCACCACTACCACATCTGTACAAATTTCTCCATCGCTACCATCGCTGTTCTGATTTCTCCATCATAACCCTCTGTTCTGATTTATGCACCATCACCAGCTCTGTACTGATTTCTGCACCACCACCACATCTGTTCTGATTTGTGGTGCAGCACTACCACCACCTCTGTTACAATTTTTCCACCACCACCTCTGTGCTGATTTCTGCACCACCACACCTGCACTGAACAGCAGTCCCAGTAGCAAGGAGAGCTTCTGAGTGGATTGATGCAAATAGACTGTCAGTGTTCTCTCCCGGGCCCCCTCCATTAACCTATCTCTTTCACCAGCGCACACCCACCCCCAGGCGAGAGAGAGAGAAAGAATGCGAGAGAAAAAAGAGAGAGAGCTTTGCTTACTCCCTCCCTCCCTCCCTCCCTCCCTCCCGTGCCTGTCCGCTTGCCAACGCTTGTCTATCGACGTGTCCGCCTGGAAGAGAGCAAGAGACAGCCCCTCTTTCCCCCTTCCTCCGGCATCTCTCCAAGCGGTGTCTTCATAGATCTCCGTCATGGCCCACACCCCTTTCTTCTCTCCAAAATGTCCCCATCATCACTATGAAGCCCTGCATAACATTATAACCTGGATGTATTGAGGCCATCAGGATACAGGTTTGATATTAGCAGAGCTCTACACACCAGCGCAGCAACGTGTGTAGAGTTTAGGATTATAGAGGTAATGTCCAACTATTCAAATCTGAAGGTCAAAATGTGAGTGAAAATTAAATGTTATGCTTGGCAAAATCCTATGTAGATATAATCATGAAGGGGACACCAAAAACCCTTACAGTCATTTAGTCAATTGTTTGTTATATTATTATCTTACATATGCACACAACTTTAGTTTGGCAAACATTTAGTTGCCCCTGCTGGTTTTCTAGCACTCTGGGTCACTGCATTCGGGAGCTATGAAATAATTACAAAATGTATATTCCACAAGATATCGCTACCTCCGTGGCCATCTCAGTATTATTGATTCTGTGTTTTATATAACTTATATAACTTTGAGGGAACTAAACAGAGAGCGTGTGGCCCCATCGACACCTTTTAGAGGCTGGAAAATGCCAGCAGAGTCAAGACATTTTACTCTGCTCACCGAGACAGCAGTCAGTTTGACTGCAATAAAGCAGGATTCCATCTGTTAAGAACACTGTCATTTACACTTCCAATCCACCCACCTTTTGAGCTACAGTGTCATCCAGTCCTCTGTTCATCCATCTCCCATCCACCCCTTCGTCCCATCTTGTGATCTTTTGATCCATTCCATGCAACACATCCATCGTCCATCTATCATCCAGCCACATTCATTCATGTACCCGTCCATCCATCCAGCGATTTCATCCATCGTCTGTCCCCGACTAGGGAAGCTTGGGTTGCTCATCTCTGCTGATGAGGGGTGTAGAGCAGTGAGACATCCTGTCCTTTTGTAAAGCCAAGAGTTAATTGCTGGAGGCCAGCGTCCACAAAGTGGGAAATGACACAGGCGTTATTCAGATTTATTTTAAACAATCAGTGTAAGAGCTCCCTTTTTATGGGCACAAAACCAACAGTTTATAGCCCCATGTAAATCAGTGGTCTAAAACAAGCCCCGAGCCTCAGCCTCCCGTGGCGTAACGCCGGTGTCTTCTCCTGTTGCCTTGGTGTGTTGTTCAGTCAGTGTTCCCCTCCATGCATTTACCTTCGTTTGTATCGTTGCTTTTCTCCCGATGTGCGAGGCGCTGCGTCTCTGAAAGGCCTGTTGACATATCTCTCTAATGACAGCCATGCAATGTGCTCCTCTTATGGAGTAATGAAGATATATGCCCCTGCACATCTGATAATGTCCTTTAATTGGCAAAGATAATTACAACTAGTCTGCACTTGAAAAACGTCTGATCTAAACCCAGCCATCCAGATTGTCAGTTACACAGAACCAATTCCTTTACTTCAAGTCACTCCAATATATAGAATTGTCTCGAGGGACTGATGACAATTATTACACATTAATGAGAAAGTAAAGAATGGTGTGCATGTGTGTGTGTGCATGTCTGTGTGTGTGTGTGTGTGTGTGTGTGTATGTATGTATGTATGTATGTGTGTGGTGTGTGTGTGTGTGTGTGTGTGTGTGTGTGTGTGTGTGTGTGTGTGTGTGTGTGGTGTGTGTGTGTGTGTGTGTGTGTGTGTGTGTGTGTGTGTGTGTGTGTGTGTGTGTGTGTGTGTGCAAGGGACATAGCATTTTCATTACTTATGAATGGTAATGTGCTATGCAGTAGTTCGCCCTTAGCTTCCTTGCTTGGGAAATAGCATTTCCATGTGGTGCGGAGGTTAGGCCCCGCCCCCTGTAACATTACACCACTGTGCAATCAACAGAACAGGTTGGGCCTGGCAGGACGTCCAGGGTAGAGACACACAGGACGCATGGCTCATTCACACTAATCCTGGGGGGGAGGGAGGAAGAGGGAGGAAGTGAGAGAGAGAGAGAGAGAGAGAGAGAGAGAGAGAGAGAGAGAGAGAGAGGCTTGATAGCATGGAGGATCCAGACATAATGAGTTTAATAACGCATAAATGTTCATTAAAATGTAGCTCGCAGTCCCTCCAGAGGTGTCATTCCTGTCAGATTAGCGCCGCTGACGTATGGCGGGTGCAGAGCGGAGGAGGCGGCCCATATGGTCTGTCTGCGTGACAGCACTCTGACCCCAAACAGATGTTCTTGTTCCCCCTCCTCACCTCCCCAGGTGTCGCCAGCTTTTTGCTTTTCTTCTACTTTTCTTCTTCTTTTCTTTTTTTCTTAACTTCAACAAATGAGGCTGTAAGAAGTAACCTTCTGAGCTGAGAGGAGGAGAAGGTTCTGAGAGGCATTGTTTTGGGGATGTTTTTTGGGGATGTTTTGAGACAGCGAGAGAGCTGGCCAACTTCTCGTTTCAGCGGAGACATCTTCCCGTGTCCCCCCCATCCCCCTCAGACCCACTGTGTGGTTGTCCAGATGGTTTGCCCTCCGACAAGAACTCTCACTTTGTCACCAAGACAAAGGATGAGGAGCCCCGGCTGCTGGGCGTCAGCTGATGGAGAGGATGGAGTGGAGTCATTAGGTCATTCCAATCGGAACGGGAGGCCGTTTAGAGGAATGATAAATATATCGATGATCCGCTTCCAATGGAGGCTGGTCCTGTACAGTAGTCTCTTCCTAATATAAACTATGGTTAAATTTCACCCCTTACTTACATCGTGTTTATCTTGGGTACATGGATGCGTACATTACAGGGGTTTTTTCCCTCTCCATGGCGAGAGAAGGTCATCTTAGGGGCGTCTCTACCGCCAGCCAATCACACGTGGTCCAACATAAGTGAGCGCCCAATTCTGCCATTCTCACGTCTAGTTTGTTTTCTGGATATACGTCTATCTTAAGCAGCAGCTGTCTGCTCCGACAAATCCGCTTGATTTAAATGTCAGCACCTCCTATTTGCACGGTTCCCACGCGGGCACAGAGCGGGAAGACCAGTGGGCGGCTATCCTCCACCGAGGGGGCGAAGAACGCCTCGGCAGGAGCAGTGGTGAGGGGCGGGAGCTGGAGCCGTGTTGGGGGGACGTAGATGCTCCGTGTTGGGGGGGCGTAGATGCTCCGTGTTGGGGGGACGTAGATGCTCCGTGTTAGGGGGGCGTAGATGCTCCGTGTTGGGGGGACGTAGATGCTCCGTGTTGGGGGGACGTAGATGCTCCGTATTGGGGGGACGTAGATGCTCCGTGTTGGGGGGACGTAGATGCTCCGTGTTGGGGGGACGTAGATGCTCCGTGTTGGGGGGACGTAGATGCTCCGTGTTGGGGGGCCGTAGATGCTCCGTGTTGGGGGGACGTAGATGCTCCGTGTTGGGGGGACGTAGATGCTCCGTGTTGGGGGGACGTAGATGCTCCGTGTTGGGGGGACGTAGATGCTCCGTGTTGGGGGGGCGTAGATGCTCCGTGTTGGGGGGACGTAGATGCTCCGTGTTGGGGGGACGTAGATGCTCCGTGTTGGGGGGACGTAGATGCTCCGTGTTGGGGGGACGTAGATGCTCCGTGTTGGGGGGACGTAGATGCTCCGTGTTGGGGGGCCGTAGATGCTCCGTGTTGGGGGGACGTAGATGCTCCGTGTTGGGGGGACGTAGATGCTCCGTGTTAGGGGGGCGTAGATGCTCCGTGTTGGGGGGACGTAGATGCTCCGTGTTGGGGGGACGTAGATGCTCCGTGTTGGGGGGGCGTAGATGCTCCGTGTTGGGGGGACGTAGATGCTCCGTGTTGGGGGGACGTAGATGCTCCGTGTTGGGGGGACGTAGATGCTCCGTGTTAGGGGGGCGTAGATGCTCCGTGTTGGGGGGACGTAGATGCTCCGTGTTGGGGGGGCGTAGATGCTCCGTGTTGGGGGGACGTAGATGCTCCGTGTTGGGGGGGCGTAGATGCTCCGTGTTGGGGGGACGTAGATGCTCCGTGTTGGGGGGGCGTAGATGCTCCGTGTTGGGGGGACGAAGATGCTCCGTGTTAGGGGGGCGTAGATGCTCCGTGTTGGGGGGACGTAGATGCTCCGTGTTGGGGGGACGTAGATGCTCCGTGTTGGGGGGACGTAGATGCTCCGTGTTGGGGGGACGTAGATGCTCCCTCCCCTGCTGAAACGCCATCTGAACATTGAGGGGAACAAACAAATGGAAAAAAAACCCGAGGTGGTCATCGTGTTCTCGGAAAACATCCTCTTCCTCCTTTCCTAGTTTCCCTTCCCTTCCAACTCCTTCACTCCTTCACTTTTCTGTCCCACCTTCTGACCTTTATTCCGTCTTTGATATTTCGTGTATGATTGTGTATATCCAGTTTTATTTTTTGGCATTTTGCGTATGCATACCCCCATACCAGGGTGAGATCCATGGATCTAAGGAGGTTAGCGATTTGCTCTACTGGACGGGAAGAGACGCATGGAGGGGGACAGGGGAGGGGACAGGGGGGGGACAGGGGGGGGACAGGGGGGGGACGGGGGGGACAGGGGGGGAGACGGGGTGGGAGACGGGGGGACAGGGGGACGGGGGGGACAGGGGGGGACAGGGGGGGAGACGGGGGGACAGGGGGACGGGGGGGACAGGGGGGGACAGGGGGGGGACAGGGGGACGGGGGGGACAGGGGGGGAGACGGGGGGACAGGGGGACGGGGGGACAGGGGGGAGACGGGGGGACAGGGGGACGGGGGGGACAGGGGGGGACAGGGGGGGAGACGGGGGGACAGGGGGACGGGGGGACAGGGGGGGACAGGGGGGGACAGGGGGACAGGGGGGACAGGGGGGACAGGGGGGGGAGGGGGGAACAGGGGGACGGGGGGGACAGGGGGATTTAGCGATGTGCCGGTTTGAAGTGCATGGGTGATTGCTGCTGCATGGGGCTGTGTGAGGGGGGGGGGGAGTGGGAGTTGAGCCTCGATTCCCAGAGAGGGGCTCCTCTCGACGCTGGTGGCGGCGGTGGTGGTGGTGAATTGTCCTCGTGCTCATAAGCAGGTGCAGGTGCTAGTGCAGAGCACATGCTGGTCAGGTATTTTTGGATTTCAGGCTGGGTTTTTTTGTTTGGTTTTGATACTTTTGTCAAAGCGTCCTCTCACCATTTGACAGACATTTCTCACAGGGTTTTTGATCAGAACCCTGACGCAAAAGACCTCCTGAGGTAGCGGAGGTTAGCGTAGGTTATTTTGGACTATGAACTCAGTTGGAGGCAGGGGGGTTCAGACCATGGATGACTCTCTAAATGGAATAACTGCAGTCCTCCAATGTGTTTGGAATCATTTATGTGTTGGGGGAAAATTTACTTTCAAGGTTCCAAGAAATGGAGAAAAAGCTAAAATCTGACCGGGGATTGAAACAGCACCACATGAAGTTGAGGAACAAATATATTATTGATAATGAAAAGACACTTTTGACGCAGCCTCGTCAATGATGAATGATCCTAATGTGTGAAGAATCTGCGTGGGTCCAATGACCTCAAATCCCCCCCAGGGTGGGAAGCTGGAGAAATGGGTCTGATAAAGAGAGATTTGGATCAGAACCTTTGGCTCACAAAACTTTCCGGTAACATCCTTTAAGTCTGTACTGACCTCACAGCCTTTAAAGCAATTCCGAGGGAAGGTCGTCTTGTGTGCAAAAAGCCAGCAGCATTACCCTCAAGCGATTACAAAGCAATATCATAAACATACTGTGCATTACCGCAGATACGAACGTAGGTAGAACAAATACATCGTTCTAAAAAGGCAGAAGTTGCAGTCGACATACAGTGACATCACTAACTGGACTGCAGTTCAGTGTGTGTTCCCTAAAGATGATTTATCAAGCCCCTGGCTCCATACCTTCACTATACTGCTTCACCCACTGCACTACAACATGACACCTGAAGAACATTAACCAGCTCTGAGTTGCCGGGCAAAGGAAACAAATGCATTTCAATGTGTTTATTTATAGGATATTGGATAATATCGTCCCCTGGTATGACGGCAAGACAAGACTTCACCAAGTGGCAAGTGAGTGTTTGTGTTGTTCTTTTTTGTCGTGTTTTGGCTTTTTCTTCTTTTTCTTCTAAATGATATTTGTTGCAGTACATTAGCCTCTTAATCAACACCCAGCAGGGGGGGGGGGGAGGAGCTGGAGAGAGAGAGAGAGGGGGGGGGGAGGAGATGGAGAGAGAGAGAGAGAGGGGTGGGGGGGGAGGAGCTGGAGAGAGAGAGAGAGGGGGGGGGAGATGGAGAGAGAGGGGGGGGGGGGAGGAGATGGAGAGAGAGAGAGAGGGGGGGGGAGGAGCTGGAGAGAGAGAGAGAGGGGGGGGGGAGGAGATGGAGAGAGAGAGAGAGAGGGGTGGGGGGGGAGGAGCTGGAGAGAGAGAGAGAGGGGGGGGGAGATGGAGAGAGAGGGGGGGGGGGGAGGAGATGGAGAGAGAGAGAGAGGGGGGGGGGAGGAGCTGGAGAGAGAGAGAGAGGGGGGGGGGGGGAGGAGATGGAGAGAGAGAGAGAGGGGGGGGGGAGGAGATGGAGAGAGAGAGAGAGGGGGGGGGAGGAGATGGAGAGGGAGAGAGAGGGTGAGGGGGAGGAGCTGGAGAGAGAGAGAGAGGGGGGGGGGAGGAGATGGAGAGAGAGAGAGAGAGGGGTGGGGGGGGAGGAGCTGGAGAGAGAGAGAGAGGGGGGGGGAGATGGAGAGAGAGGGGGGGGGGGGAGGAGATGGAGAGAGAGAGAGAGGGGGGGGGGAGGAGCTGGAGAGAGAGAGAGAGGGGGGGGGGAGGAGATGGAGAGAGAGAGAGAGAGGGGTGGGGGGGGAGGAGCTGGAGAGAGAGAGAGAGGGGGGGGGAGATGGAGAGAGAGGGGGGGGGAGATGGAGAGAGAGGGGGGGGGGAGGAGATGGAGAGAGAGAGAGAGGGGGGGGGGAGGAGCTGGAGAGAGAGAGAGAGGGGGGGGGGAGGAGATGGAGAGAGAGAGAGAGGGGGGGGGGAGGAGATGGAGAGAGAGAGAGAGGGGGGGGAGGAGATGGAGAGGGAGAGAGAGGGTGAGGGGGAGGAGCTGGAGAGAGAGAGAGGAGGAGGAGATGGAGAGAGAGAGGGGGGGGAGGAGGAAATGGAGAGAGAGAGAGGGTGGGGGGGAGGAGATGGAGAGAGAGGGGGGGGGAGGAGATGGATAGAGAGAGAGAGGGGGAGGGGGAGGAGCTGGAGAGAGAGAGAGGGGGAGGAGATGGAGAGAGAGAGAGAGACAGAGAGAGAGAGAGAGAAAGAGAGAGAGGGGGGGAGATGGAGAGAGAGAGAGAGAGAGAGAGAGAGAGAGAGGAGAGAGAGAGAGAGAGAGAGAGAGAGAGAGAGAGAGAGAGAGAGAGAGAGAGAGAGAGGAGATGGAGAGAGAGAGAGAGAGAGAGAGAGAGAGAGAGAGAGAGGGGGGGGGATGGAGAGAGAGAGAGACAGAGGGGGTGGAGATGGAGAGAGAGAGAGAGAGGGGGGAGATGGAGAGAGAGAGGGGGGGGAGGAGATGGAGAGAGAGAGAGGGGGGGAGGAGCTGGATAGAGAGAGAGATAGAGAGAGAGAGAGAGGGGGGGAGATGGAGAGAGAGAGAGGGGGGAGGGTGTTGAGATAGGGATAAAGGTTCAAAATGTTGGTTGGTCAGCAGCAACCGCAAACGAGGAAAGCCGCTTACGTACGTGGAGGGAGGGATTTTTCCTTCTCCACCACCGACAGAACGGCCGAATTTCATCAGAGAGAAGACGTGGGATATAAAGGACATCTCAATCACTCCAAGGAAGCATGGAGTCCTGGAGACAGACTGTGTACCCAAGTCTACTAATTATCCCACAATTAGGTTCCACTGATCAAACTCTGCTGGGTTCCTGGCTGTTCAGGAGAAGCCATTTCAATCAAATCTGGGAATTTATTTTTCTTCCTACCCTTCCATTTTTTCTTCTTCTTCTTCTTCTTCTTTTTTCAGTTGGAGTGCTGAGCATATTAAGTCAGGTTGAATCCCTCTAAGCCCTGTGGGTCTGAGGATCCGGGCTCACCACGTGTCCTGTTACGTATGAGTGACAGACGCCGAAAATAGCTCCACTCAACCTGTGAAAAAACACTTAAAAGTCAATCCTGATGGGTCTGTCTAACGAGCAAGGTGGCGTCAGCTTGCTCGCAGGGGGCAGGGGGGCAGAGGGACAGGGGGACAGGGGGGGGACAGGGGGGACAGGGGAACAGGGGGACAGGGGAACAGGGGGGGGACAGGGGGGACAGGGGGGGGACAGGGGGGGACAGGGGAACAGGGGGGGACAGGGGGACAGGGGGGGACATGGGAACAGGGGGGACAGGGGGACAGGGGGGACAGGGGGGGACAGGGGGGGACAGGGGGGGACAGGGGGGGACAGGGGAACAGGGGGGGACAGGGGGACAGGGGGGACAGGGGGACAGGGGGGGGACAGGGGGGGACATGGGGGGACAGGGGGGGACAGGTGGGGGACAGGGGGACAGGGGGGGACAGGTGGGGGACAGGGGGACAGGGGGGGACAGGTGGGGGACAGGGGGACAGGGGGGGATATGGGGACAGGGGGGGACATGGGGACAGGGGGGGACAGGGGGGGACAGGGAGACAGGGGGACAGGGGGGACAGTGGGGGACAGGACAGGGGGGGACAGGGGGGGACAGGGGAACAGGGGAACAGGGGGGACAGGGGGGACAGGGGGATGGGGGACAGGGGGGACAGGGGGAACAGGGGAACAGGGGAACAGGGGGGACAGGGGGGACAGGGGGATGGGGGAACAGGGGGGACAGGGGGGACAGGGGGGCAGGGGGACAGGGGGACAGGGGGACAGGGGGGACAGGGGGGCAGGGGGGACAGGGGGACAGGGGAAACAGGGGGGACAGGGGGGCAGGCGGGGGGAACAGGGGGGCAGGGGGACGGGTGTCCCGGGTGTGCACGTCACCCACTTCTCTTTCCACGAGCACAATACATGTTAAACGACGGCAGGCGACATGAATGATTTAAGGAAGCATCTGTGGCGCGACGTCAGCTGTCACCGGATGATAGCGAGAGAGAGAGAGAGAGAGAGAGAGAGAGAGAGAGAGAGAGAGAGAGAGAGAGAGAGAGAGAGAGAGAGAGAGAGAGAACGACAAGGTAAGAACAGAGAGGAGAGAGATAAACAGAGGGAGAAGGAGAAAGAGAGAAAGAGGAGAGATAAAGAGAGAGAACCAGAGAGATTGGACAGGGAGAGAAGGAGAGAGAGAAACAGAAGAAAATGGAGAGAGAGAGAGAGAGAGAGAGAGAGAGAGCCATCATGACCAGCTGTCATGTTCGTGGATTCCTACTGCAGCGGGCGACAATCGAGGTTAGAGGCAGGGGGGGGGGGGGGGGGTATGTGCGTTGCCGGTGGCTGGTGAGGAGGGGGGGGGGGGGGTATGTGCGTTGCCGGTGGCTGGTGAGGAGGGGGGGGGGTAGAGGATGCTCTGACCTGAACAGGTTCCAGTGTCTGTGAGGCTGCTGCTCAGCATTCTCCCCCAGCCTCCTGCAGTCAGGAGCCTTTATGTCCGCTCTCAAATGACACACAATCAATAGGGTCTCATCCTGGTTTTTTATCGGACCAGACTACAGCGTGTTTTCATCTATTTTCATATATACACTATATACAGAGGGACAGAGAGGGAGAGAGAGAGAGAGAGAGTATATAGGGCTATTCTTATTTTTTTCTGAATATATATCTATCTATATATATATATAGATAGATATTTCTAGATATATTTACTGACTTCATATTGACTTTGAAAGGTTCCCGAGATTCTTTTTCATTTTCTTTTCCTCTCACCACATATCTCAATGAATGGTAACCACATCCAACTGATATCAACACATTCACAACTCTTTGGTTTTCACTATGAATTGAATCCTGCCTTTCGTGGGAGGTTCAGGAGCCGGCTGATTAGACCTCATTAACAGGCCTCCGAAGGTCCCCAACTCACACACACACACGGGCCTTGCCCGCCTGGTGCCACGAATCAAACGCACCTAGATGCACACGATTAAATATCCACTTTCCGTGGTATTTTCAATGCTCGTTTTGTAGATCAAGTAAATTAAGAGAGCGATGGGTACGGGTATGAGATATATTTGTGGTAAACGGTAAACGGACATTAATATAGAGCTTTTCTAACCAGTGGTTACTCAAAGCGCTTTACATATCAAGTCTCACACCCATTCATACACACACTCAACCACCAACGGCGGAGTCAGCCATCAAGGAGACAGCCAGCAGGTCAGGAGCAGTTAGGGTTAAGGTGGTGAGGCGACCTCCTCCTGAGCTTTACTACCGCCCAGGTGGAGGTGGAGGTGTGGGTGGAGGTGGAGGTGGAGGTGGAGGTGTGGGTGGAGGTGTGGGCGGAGGTGTGGGTGGAGGTGGAGGTGTGGGTGGAGGTGGAGGTGGAGGTGTGGGTGGAGGTGTGGGCGGAGGTGTGGGTGGGGGTGGAGGTGGGGGTGGAGGTGTGGGTGGAGGTGGGGGTGGAGGTGTGGGTGGAGGTGGAGGTGTGGGTGGAGGTGTGGGCGGAGGTGTGGGTGGAGGTGGAGGTGTGGGTGGAGGTGTGGGCGGAGGTGTGGGTGGAGGTGGAGGTGGGGGTGGAGGTGTGGGCGGAGGTGTGGGTGGAGGTGGAGGTGTGGGTGGAGGTGGAGGTGGGGGGGGAGGTGTGGGTGGAGGTGTGGGCGGAGGTGGGGGTGGAGGTGGAGGTGGGGGTGGAGGTGTGGGTGGAGGTGGAGGTGGGGGTGGAGGTGTGGGTGGAGGTGGAGGTGGGGGGGGGGGTGGGGGGAGGTGTGGGCGGAGGTGTGGGGGGGGGTGGAGGTGTGGGTGGAGGTGTGGGCGGAGGTGTGGGCGGAGGGGTGGGTGGAGGTGGAGGTGGGGGTGGAGGTGTGGGCGGAGGTGTGGGTGGAGGTGGAGGTGTGGGTGGAGGTGTGGGCGGAGGTGGGGGTGGAGGTGGAGGTGTGGGTGGAGGTGGAGGTGGGGGTGGAGGTGTGGGTGGAGGTGGAGGTGGGGGGGGAGGTGTGGGTGGAGGTGGAGGTGGGGGTGGAGGTGTGGGTGGAGGTGTGGGCGGAGGTGTGGGTGGGGGTGGAGGTGTGGGTGGAGGTGTGGGTGGAGGTGTGGGCGGAGGTGTGGGTGGA
>CM051002.1:1246831-1276831 GCA_027704905.1 Muraenolepis orangiensis
AAAGGCCATCCAGCGGCGTACCGTCGTTCCATCGGCAGGAAACAGCACAGTAACGCATGTGATATAGTCATTAAAGTCAACTCACTGCTCTCTGCCATTTAATTGAGTGTGCTGAGTGTTGAGTGGTGTTCAATTATTCGGCGCCTGGATGTCTAAAGCTGGCGAAGGTATATGGCTGATCTGTCATTTACCACCCGTTCTCATTCAGCGCAAGGGGCGCATGGCGGAAGCCATTTAGCGGTTAGGGCGGACAGCCTGGTGACCTTGTCACGTGGCACAAACCTCGCTGTTTATTTGACAAGCTTTGCGCCACAACAGAGTCCTGTCACAATGGGAGAACGTGCGTTCTGCTGATAACACTACTTTGTCATCCCTGGTATTGGCCCTGTGGGGCTGTCAGATGGGTACACTAGCGGGGTTAGCTCTCCGTAGTGGACTCCTCGTCAGCCCGGGGGATTTATCCCCGGGCTGGTGAGGGGTGGGGGGGGGGGGTGAGGGGGGAGGCTGGGGTGAGGGGCTGGCGTTGGGGAGACTCCAACCTGGACGCACACCACGGCCCGTTTGAAGGAATTGGAGCAAATGTTGTTTGAGGAGGCCTAAGCCTCTCTGGGGTTTAGCAGGGAAACAAAGACCCAGACAAAGAGTTGACCAAACGGTGCTCAGCTTGTGAGGAATGCTTCTTTTCCAGTTCCAGTTTCCACATTCACAGACTACTTTGCAGATGTAGGAAAAACAATTTCTAAGTGCAGGTTAGGTTCAATGGAGTTGGTAATGTCAGTGTCACATAATATAAGGTATGAAAAGGTTCCACATGGACAGAGAAAGCCTTTGAGGTACACTTGAGTCTGTTGTATTAACTGACATATGTAGCCAGTAGCTTGTTGTTGTACCTGGGCTCTGTGTACCACGCTAGTGGTCTCGGTGATGTGTGGCATCTAGTTTCCTTTTAAAGGATTATTAAATGTTCCCATTAATGATGAATACATCGACTGACAATCAATTAATATTGTGTTAAAGGGACGTTCCACAGATTTTCAATATTTGAATGGTCTTCAAGTTGCTTTACAAAAGCCTACAAATGAAAAAAAAGCTTATCCATCACAATGCAGCTATTTTCATTCCCCAGAATGTCCCAGCAAATGGCCGGACAACAACAAGCACTTTACCAGAGCCCTCCCCCTCCAACCAAATGGCCAATCAGCTTGGAGTTTGGCTCTGTGAGAATCAGTTGTTGTTATTGTTGTTATTGTTGTTATTGTTGTTAGCCTGACGAGCTACACGAGACTTTACAATGGCTGCCAGCAATGAACACAAAAAACAATGGTGTGTATTATAAGAGCAGTTTGAACCGGTTTAACGTAACGCTGTGTTAGCAGTTTGAACCGGTTTAACGTAACGCTGTGTTAGCAGTTTGAACCGGTTTAACGTAACGCTGTGTTAGCAGTTTGAACCGGTTTAACGTAACGCTGTGTTAGCAGTTTGAACCGGTTTAACGTAACGCTGTGTTAGCAGTTTGAACCGGTTTAACGTAACGCTGTGTTAGCAGTTTGAACCGGTTTAACGTAACGCTGTGTTAGCAGTTTGAACCGGTTTAACGTAACGCTGTGTTAACGGGATCCGATTTGAAAAGAGGCTGAACATTTTGCCCGTGGATTAGGCCGATTTCTGTTTTGGAAGTTTAAATCTAAATGTTTTTTGGTATTTTAAGAGACTTGACAATAACCATTGTTTGATTTTTTATTATTTGATCGATCCGCTGACTGAGTGAGCACAATCAAACTACAAACAGTAGTCAATCACAGTTAGGCCTAAAGAAAGTTAAGACATGAGTAAATATAGCCCTGCAGATCATGGCTTCTTAACTGAGAAATGGAATCAATTGTTTGACATATAAACGATTAACAAGAACAGCTGAGCACCACTGTTGAGTGTGTGTGTGTGTGTGTGTGTGTGTGTGTGTGTGTGTGTGTGTGTGCGCGCAGCAGAGTTCAACCCTTCAGCGGAAGCACAATCTCCTCCATAAATCCGTATACTTGTTAGCAGGTGAAAGTGTTAGCATGGGACCTTAGCGTGTTAGCGTGGGACCTTAGCATGTTGGCGTGGGACCTTAGCGTGTTAGCGTGGGACCTTAGCGTGTTAGCGTGGGACCTTAGCGTGTTAGCGTGGGACCTTAGCGTGTTGGCGTGGGACCTTAGCGTGTTAGCGTGGGACCTTAGCGTGTTGGTGTGGGACCTTAGCGTGTTAGCGTGGGACCTTAGCGTGTTAGCGTGGGACCTTAGCGTGTTGGCGTGGGACCTTAGCGTGTTAGCGTGGGACCTTAGCGTGTTGGCGTGGGACCTTAGCGTGTTAGCGTGGGACCTTAGCGTGTTGGCGTGGGACCTTAGCGTGTTGAAGGCTTTGGGTTCCCCCATCTGGCATCAGGCAGAATGTTCTTAAGCCTGGTTGCTTGTCTAAATCTTGAGGATTGAATCCTCTTTATTCTTTTGTACACACACAGTGAAATGAGTTCCTCTCATTGAACCCATCCTAGTATTAGGAGCAGTGGGTATCAGCTCTTACATACAGGGGAGCAGGGGAGGGGTCTGGTGCCTTGCTCAAGGGCACCGCGGCAGTGCCCAGGTGTTTCGGGGACTTGAACCGGCGACATTCCGGTTCCCGAGCCGAGTCCTAACAGACTGAGGTACTGCCGCCCCTTGTTTAGTTTGGTAAAAGCTTCCCGAGCGATGTGAAGCCCGGGCCTGGAGCTCGGGGGAGGGGGCAGATGGGGATCCTGGAGCACGGGGGAGGGGCAGATGGGGATCCTGGAGCACGGGGGAGGGGCAGATGGGGATCCTGGAGCACGGGGGAGGGGCAGATGGGGATCCTGGAGCACGGGGGAGGGGCAGATGGGGATCCTGGAGCACGGGGGAGGGGCAGATGGGGATCCTGGAGCACGGGGGAGGGGCAGATGGGGATCCTGGAGCACGGGGGAGGGGCAGATGGGGATCCTGGAGCACGGGGGAGGGGCAGATGGGGATCCTGGAGCACGGGGGAGGGGCAGATGGGGATCCTGGAGCTCGGGGGAGGGGCAGATGGGGATCCTGGAGCACGGGGGAGGGGCAGATGGGGATCCTGGAGCACGGGGGAGGGGCAGATGGGGATCCTGGAGCACGGGGGAGGGGCAGATGGGGATCCTGGAGCTCGGGGGAGGGGCAGATGGGGATCCTGGAGCACGGGGGAGGGGCAGATGGGGATCCTGGAGCACGGGGGAGGGGCAGATGGGGATCCTGGAGCACGGGGGAGGGGCAGATGGGGATGAGCTACGGCAGCAGCAGCTGCAGCAGTTGCTTTCTGGAGCTTAACCTGATGAGGCTGGGCTGGCGTGACAGAATGAATCAACATGTTCCTCATGTCCGGGATGGAGAGTTTTTGGAAGCTATCTCTCAGACTCATCTCTCTCTCTCTCTTTCTCTCTCTCTCTCTCTCTCTCTCTCTCTCTCTCTCTCTCTCTCTCTCTCTCTCTCTCTCTTTCTCTCTCTAGTCGCAGCATCCTGCAGTGAAAACGTGTCCCGTCAAGCTAAGCTAAAGAGACATTTTTGGGCCATGGTCAGGACCTGTGAGTGTGTGTGTGTGTTTTGTTTAAAATACAACCCTCTCTAAAGCAGCAATATAAGGGGTCTTGATTCAGATTGGCTCCCTTCAGTATGTTTGGTTATTTAAAGAAACAGTGAAACAACGATGGCAGGCTACTTGAATGACGCATCGAAATAAATGAGAATGGAAGAAAGGGCCTGTTTACTTCAACATTGATTATAAAGATGTAACATCCAGACACTGCCGCCTGTGGATATAAGTGGTATTGCACACACGTTTGCTCTGAAATGATGGAGTCAAAAAAGACACATAAGGTAAACTGAAGTAGAGGATAGCTGGAGAACCTACATGATGGCAGCAGAAGAAAATGTCTTCTTTGCATCATTTTCAATATATTATGAGGCTTATTTTCCCGACACACATGAGCCATCATTTCCTGCCCAATGATCACAGGACACCAAATGAGTATGGCTACTCAGAAGTCAAAATGATGAATGATGGACCGTAGATTATTATGATCCCGGGGGCGGCGGTAGCTCAGTCAAGGCAAGTTAGGACTTGCCTTGGGAACCGGAATGGATGCCCCGAAACACCTGGGAACTGCGAGGTGCCCATGAGCAAGCTATTGTATATACAGAGCTCCGGGCGCTGTATAGAGCTGCCCAATGCTCCTAATACGAGCATGGTTTAAATGCAGAGAAACTCATTTTACTGTGTGTGCATGTGACCAATAAAGCGGCATAGTAGTGGCACAGCGGCATAGTCGTTTTTTCTAGACCAAAAGGACAAGGAAAAACATAGGAAAAAAACAAACACACAAGCACCATTCTCTTTTTGGTTTAACTTGTGACTGTATCCCTCCCCGCGATCATGTCCAATGGGCCGTGCCCACGGAAGAAAATAACGGGGACAGAGACGGTTGGTTTAATCCCCGCTATCCCTTGATGCTAAACAGGAGCAGATGCTGTCGTCCGCCAGGCCTGGGAGATGACAGAGGAAACAGACACATTCTGGTGTTAAGCTCATGGGGATCACATCACCTTGCACCAGCTAAGCCTGCCTGGCTTGTGTCAACACAGCTGCATCTGGCCTCCCACTCTCTGCCACACTCTGGGGACCCTTCTGCTCCCCAGGGACCCTTCATACACCAGGGACCCTTCTGCTCCCCAGGGACCCTTCATACACCAGGGACCCTTCATACACCAGGGACCCTTCTGCTCCCCAGGGACCCTTCATACACCAGGGACCCTTCTGCTCCCCAGGGACCCTTCATACACCAGGGACCCTTCATACACCAGGGACCCTTCATACACCAGGGACCCTTCTGCTCCCCAGGGACCCTTCATACACCAGGGACCCTTCTGCTCCCCAGGGACCCTTCATACACCAGGGACCCTTCTGCTCCCCAGGGACCCTTCATACACCAGGGACCCTTCTGCTCCCCAGAGACCCTTCTGCTCCCCAGGGACCCTTCATACACCAGGGACCCTTCTGCTCCCCAGGGACCCTTCTGCTCCCCAGGGACCCTTCATACACCAGGGACCCTTCTGCTCCCCAGGGACCCTTCATACACCAGGGACCCTTCATACACCAGGGACCCTTCTGCTCACCAGGGACCCTTCATACACCAGGGACCCTTCATACACCAGGGACCCTTCATACACCAGGGACCCTTCTGCTCCCCAGGGACCCTTCATACACCAGGGACCCTTCTGCTCCCCAGGGACCCTTCATACACCAGGGACCCTTCTGCTCCCCAGGGACCCTTCATACACCAGGGACCCTTCATACACCAGGGACCCTTCTGCTCACCAGGGACCCTTCATACACCAGGGACCCTTCTGCTCCCCAGGGACCCTTCATACACCAGGGACCCTTCATACACCAGGGACCCTTCTGCTCACCAGGGACCCTTCATACACCAGGGACCCTTCTGCTCCCCAGGGACCCTTCATACACCAGGGACCCTTCTGCTCCCCAGGGACCCTTCTGCTCCCCAGGGACCCTTCTGCTCCCCAGGGACCCTTCATACACCAGGGACCCTTCTGCTCCCCAGGGACCCTTCATACACCAGGGACCCTTCTGCTCCCCAGGGACCCTTATGCTCACCAGGGACCCTTCATACACCAGGGACCCTTCTGCTCACCAGGGACCCTTCTGCTCCCCAGGGACCCTTCTGCTCCCCAGGGACCCTTCCCCGTCCTAAAGAAGAGGATGCAGATGAGGGGGCCGTTGATGGCCATCAGACGGAGATGAGTGGCATAACGATAGAACAAGGTTTCTTTGGGGTTTGGACTTGAGTAGTACGGCCAGATTGGCTGCATGCTGCAGTAAATCCACAAGGAAATACATTTTCCATTATTGAAGATTTACAATCTCAACAATCAACCTTCTGCTCCCGCTATAGTCTGCTAAATGTGTAGGCATATGTGATTTTCCGGTTTGGGTCAGGTTATGCTGGTCTCGATGTAGGTCGCCAGCAGAATGACGATGTGAGGAAAAGGGCACTGGAGAACATCTGGTTAGTATTACCCGTGGCGGGTGTTGATTATGAGTGGCGTTTCAGCCAGGGATGACCATCAAAAGCCATCTAGCCAGCCAGAACACACGTGTCTATTGTTATCCTGTGGAAATTATCCAAGGAATTGTGACGTGTTAATAATAGGACTTTATATTACTTTGATGTGTTATGGTGAATATGTATTGGGAAGCGTTCCTGACATATTGCTGGAATAAAGTCAAAGTTGAAGATCGGTCATTTGTAAAGTATGCTTACCCACTCGATGAGATCCGAGATTACAAAAAAAACATAATCTTTGAGGTGTTTTGATGTCATAAGGTTTTGCTTTAAAAAAAAAATGTTTTTAATTTTACCTTCAAATAAATCCAGTCCACCATCAGCCTGGATTTCCAATGACCTGGCCTGGACATGCAACACAGAGGTCATGCTGAATAAGGCACACCAGTGCCTCTATGCCCTGCGGTGCCTCAGGAGAAGCAGAATAGGCCAACGGTGGCAAGTGAACTTCTACCGTGGCACCATAGAGAACGTCCTGACGAGTGGCGTCACTGTGTGGTACGGCAACACCACAACACAGGACAAGAAAGCCATCCAGAAGGTCGTGAGGACAGCAGAGAAGATCATCAGGTGTGCACTTCCATGTATTGAGGAGATCTTTAGGATCTTTAGGACCAGATGTAGGAAGAAGGCCATGTCCATCATAAAGGACTGCAACCACCCTGGGCACCATCTCATCTCCCCCCTACCGTCCAGTCGCCGGTTGCGCAGCATCCGTACAACGACTACCAGGTTTAAGGATAGTTTTTCTCGACAGGCAGTGAGCCTATTTAACTGCTAGGAGTGCTGCTACTATCATAACATTGTCATTAACATTACACTTTCATACTTTGCTGGACTTTCTGGACTCATTACAGTAACTGCACTGTTCTGCACTGTATTCATGATGCTGCTGCTGTTGTGCCCCCAATCAAATCAAATGCTCTAATCAATCCCAGGTGGCCTGAGGCCCTGTATAGACTATCGGGCGCTAAACAACATCACGGTAAAGAATAAGTACCCCCTGCCTCTTCTTAGTTCCACTTTCGAGCCACTCACGCATGCCCGAGTGTTCACCAAATTGGACCTTCGTAACGCTTACCACTTGGTCAGGATCAGGGAGGGTGACGAGTTGAAGACTGCCTTCAACACCCATCTCGGCCACTATGTGTACCACGTCATGCCGTTCGGTCTGTCCAATGCCCCCGGGGTTTTCCAAAGCCTTGTGAATGACATGCTGAGGGACAGCTGAGGGGCTAAACGTCTTTGTGGTGGTGTACCTGGACGACATCTTGATTTTCTCTAGGTCCATGGAGGAACAGCACCAGCACGTCCGTTTGGTGCTACAATGGCTGTTGGAGAACAGGCTCTACGTTAAGGCAGAGAAGTGTGTCTTCCACACCAACTCGGTGACGTAGCTCGGCCACGTGGTGGAGGATGGACAGATGCGTGCAGACCTCGCCAAGGTCAAGGCGGTGGTAGAATGGCTGCACCCTACTGACCGCACACAGCTCAGGCGCTTCCTGGGTTTTGCAGGCTTTGTGCGCCGGTTCATCAAGGGGTTCAGCCAGGCGGCTGCTCCCCTCAACGCCCTCACCTCCCCCTCTTGGCTGTTCGTGTGGACAACTGAGGCAGAGTCGGCCTTCCTCTGACTCAAGAGCCTGTTCACCACAGCCCCAGTTCTCGTCCACCCCGACCCGGCGAGGCAGTACATCGTCGAGGTAGATGCGTCTGACACGGGCGTCGGAGCCGTCCTCTCTCAGCGGTCGGAAGAGGATCACAGGGTCAACCCGTGTGCCTATTTCTCTCGGCGCTTCGAACCCGCTGAGATGAACTATGAACTCCAGGCCTTTTCTTCAGCCGGTTCGATTTCAACCCTCACCTACCGTCCGGGCTCTAAGAACTTCAGGGCTGACGCCCACTCCCTGTCAGTTCCCGGGGGATGGTCCTAACATCAAGGAGAACCCCGACACCATCCTTCCCTCAGCCCGGGTGGTGGGTGTCGTCACCTGGACCATCGAGCCGCTGGTGAGACAGGCCCAGAAAACGGTCCCTGTAACCGGTTGTTTGTGCCTCTTGCTGTCCGCCCGCAGGTGTTGGAGTGGGGCCACTCCAGCCACTTTGCTTGTCATCCCGGGGAGCGGCGGACGGCGGAGTTCATCAGCCGGAGGTTCTGGTGGTCCACCCTCAGGAAGGATGTCAGGGGGTTTGTAGCTGCCTGTCTGCACCACCTGAGCCCGGAGCAAGGCCTCACATCGCCCCTCCAGCAGGCCTCTTGCACCCCCTTCCCGTTCCCAGTCGCCCATGGTCCCACATAGCCTTGGACTTTATTACTGGGCTTCCCGTGTCCAAAGGCTGTGACACAATCCTGACCGCGGTCGACCGCTTCTCCAAGGCTGTTCACTTTGTTTCCCTCCCAAGGCTTCCCTCGGCGGCCGAGACAGCGGACATCCTGACCCTCCATGTGGTCCGCCTACATGGAATCCCCTCAGACATTGTGTCCGACCGTGGTCCCCAATTCATCTCCAAGGTGTGGCAGGCCTTCTGCAAGGGAATTGGGGCCACGGCCAGCCTATCCTCGGGTTACCACCCCCAGTCCAATGGGCAGGCGGAGCACACAAACCAGGCCGTCGAGGCGGCTCTTTGTTGCATCACCACAAGTAACCCCTCCTCCTGGGCCAAGTACCTGCCCTGGGTGGAGTATTCCCTCAATCCACTCCGATCATCCACTACTGGTATGTCCCCGTTCCAGTGTTCCCTGGGCTACCAGCCCCCTCTGTTTCCCCAACAGGAGCTGGAGGTGGCAGTCCCGTCCACCAAGGCCCACCGGTGTCGACGCGTTTGGAGGGTCGCCCGGGCCGCACTACTCCGGGCCACTGAGCGGGCCCGGCTTGGCGCTAACCGGCGGGGGGTGCCTGCCCCCGTCTACCAGCCTGGCCAGAGGGTTTGGCTGTTGGCCCGGGACCTGCCCCTCCAGACCTCCCAGACGTCAACTTGGAAGATGAATCCCCGGTACGTTGGTCCCTACACCGTGGATCGTGTCTTTAACCCCTCTGCGGTGCGTTTGCTTCTCCCTCCGGCTCTCAGGGTTCACCCCGTGTTTCATGTGTCCCAACTAAAACCTGTGGCCTCCAGTCCCTTGTCTCCCCCTGTGACAGCTCCTCCGCCACCCCGGGTCCTGGACGATGGAGACCCTGTGTGGACCCTGTGTCCGTAAGCTCCTCGCTGTCCGCCGCCGGGGACGGGGGTTCCAGTACCTTGTGGATTGGGAGGGCTTCGGTCCGGAGGACCGGAGCTGGGTGCCCTCTTCCTATCTCGTGGACCCCTCCCTGCTGGACGACTTCTATCGGGAGAACCCGGGGGCTCTCGGGCGGTCGTCCGGTGCCTCCCCTCCGCTCTACTCAATCCCAGGTGTTGCCCATCATAATCGGGCCTGCTGAGGCTAATGAACACCTGGGATCTACCCTTCTTAAGGCTGCCGAAGACCGACGTCAGGCGCTTGATCGTTGAGAACCTTATGGCTCCGCGTTCCACCCTCTGGACCATCTCCCCGTGTCGACCATACCTCGTAACCTATCCAACCCTACCCTGTTGTTTTTTTGTTTGTGTTTGAGTTTGTTATCTTTCAGTAAAGTAAAGTCCGTTGTGTTGGGTGTCCTGTCTCTACTTCTGGGTTCTCTGGCACATTTGGCTAGCCAGTCTCGTTGGGTCATAACAGCTGCACTACTGGCACTTTTAATGCTTTTAAATATTTTTGCACAATTCAAAACATGTAAATATCGTCTGTTACTACTTTTTATGTTCATTTTTATTGTATATAGTATTTTTTATAGTATTGTTATAAAAAATCATACTGCGGGAGGGAATGGGGAGTAATTATGCCATTGTACTTGTTGCAAATGGCCAATCAAACATCTTGTATCTTGTAGATCAGTAGATACTTGGACGCGTAATGACACAGAACGGTCTCCTTAGTTAACAATGAGGATGTTAATCTCTTCTGTTAAACCGTCTCATAGAGTTCACCAGACAGGACTGGAGAGGACCGCCGCAGGATGTGGTTGATCTGGCCCTGGCGGTTCAGAGCGAGTTCCCGCCGTCGGAGCCACAAACGAGCCAACATGGGCTCTCCTGATGATGTCATCAATAACACAAATCATCGAGAGCCTTCAATGAACAAGACAGCAGCCTCGTAGCGGAGACATGTGGCGCTTGGCCAACTGGGAGCCTTTTTTTCTTTTATATACGAACACGGAGATAGTGGGGCAGGACAGTCTAGCATCCAATCAATGTCCTCAGCCCATGTATTACAAGCATCAATCAAGAGCTAAGATTGCCTCAACCCGTACCTGCTTCTTAATGACCTTGTCAAAAAGCAGCTGTGAATCAAACTGAGCAGAAGGCTAAATCCGACGTTAGCCCTATGTTAGCTTCCCCTCTGGAAGCTAACATAGGGAACCATTGCCTCTCTTCTACACATTCAAGATTCAAGATTCAAGATTCAAGATAACTTTATTTATCCCGAGGGAAATCAACTAACAGTTGAAACAGGGGGAATAAATGCACACAAAATATACTAATACCTAAAAACTAAAAACTAAATAACAACAAACTAAACCAAACGAAACTAGTATAAACAAAATATAACTAAATGAACTCTAAATGAACTCTAAATGTATTGATAGATGAATTACATAACAAGAGACCTACACATGTCCATTGAACCCTAATGTTGATATTAAAAAAATCTTGAGGATTTAGAATCCTCTTTATTTACTGCGCCCGGGGAGCAGTGTAGGTGTGCATTGCTTAAGGGCACCTCGGCAGTGCCCAGGAGGCTGGCACCTTTTTCCAAGTACCAGTTCTCACTCCGTACTTCAGGTCCGTCTCAGGGACTTGAACCGGTGACCCTCCGGTTCCCAACCCAAGTCCCAGCAGACTTACCTACTGCTGCCCCATCTGCAGACGAACCTGCAAAAATAAAAGACAGATTGCAGTGTTTATTCAACTAACGCCAGGATGATGTCAGAACTGGTGACCCACACGTCACATACACCAAACAACGCCCTCACCATACACCTTGTGCAGGCTGGGACCTGAAGGACCTCCCGATCCACATCTGTCTTATCTGACAAACTGCCTTTTCAGGAGCTGATGACGTTGGCCCGCATGCCTCCCTGCGCCTCCGTGTTTCCCTACAGTCAGCTGATAGGCAGGTTAGATTCCTCTGGCCTGGGAACAAGAGAGCTTCTCAGAACCGTGTCATCGCCGCCACACGCAGCCCTGGACGGCCAATTATGACATTTTGTTCCTTCAAAAGTTTTCCTCACACACACAAAATATAGTGTGTGTAATACTGTCTGTCTGGGGGGGGGTGATTAAATATAAAAAAATTTTGGATTTATTTGGTTTTATTTAATAATGTACAAAAATATTCGATGAATCCCTGAAGATATCACAACATGGATACATCTTTCACTTTGAACAATCAATTATACAGTACGGCCAGTGCTTTATAAATAGTTTAGTTCAATAGCTTAAAAGCAAGGCCTTTTCATAGATTCCGTAAAAATGTAGTTTAATGGCATGTTGACATACCAAATATGCAATCTCCTCTTTGTTTTCCTGCTGAGATCTGTTATTGGTGGCTGCCGGGAAAATGTCTTTCATGTATTTTCCTCTCAGCTTTAAATCAACTACAAACACAGAAGGTATGTCTATGGGTCAAGGCATCCAGTAGAGAGAGAGAGAGAGAGAGAGAGAGAGAGAGAGAGAGAGAGAGAGAGAGAGAGAGAGGAGAGAGAGAGAGAGAGAGAGAGAGAGAGAGAGAGAGAGAGAGAGAGAGAGAGAGAGAGAGAGAGAGAGAGAGAGAGAGAGAGAGTCTTGAGTCCTAAATCTTGAGACAGAGAGAGCCAGACAACTTTCAAAGGAGAGAGCGAGAGTTACAGAAAGAGAGATAGAAAGAGAGAGAGAGGTTGGGGGCAGGCTTTGATAGGTCAGAACACTTGTAGAGTGAGGGAGAGAGAGAGAGAGAGAGAGAGAGAGAGAGAGAGAGAGAGAGAGAGAGAGAGAGAGAGAGAGAGAGAGAGAGAGAGAGAGAGAGAGGTAGGCTTTGATACACTGTCAGGATGGTGTGTGAGACTCAGGGAGGATTGATCCCATTTCCTCCATAATCTGCTGCTCCGCTCTGGCCCACTGGGTCTAGACGTGTCATATCAGACGTCGTTGGGCCAGGAACAGAAAGCTTTATACTGAGAAGCCCCCCTAGTCCCTAGTTTAGTTTACATTGCACCTCATAAACACTCTCCTGGATATCTCTCTTTCCATCTCCCTTATTGTCCTCATTCACGCTCTCCTTCACTCTCTCTCCGTTTCCCCCTCTTAGTCCCTCCCTCTCCCATTTTCCCTTTCTCTCATTCTCCCCCTCACCCCTTTCCTCACTCCCCCTCTCGACCCCTCTGCCGCCTTGCATGTCCCCTGCTATCCTTTCTAATGTTCTATGATCTAACCCGCCCACCCGCCCTGGGTTTATGTATTTCCTACTTCTTCCAGATGTTGGGAGATGATGGAGAGCCAGTGTTCTTAAAAATTGCTCGCAGCAGTCATGGGGCGAGCTTTCATCAATGACACAGTCAATGAAGGACGTCAGTGGGCTACTGTGTCATGGGCAGAGAGAGAGAGAGAGAGAGAGAGAGAGAGAGAGAGAGAGAGAGAGAGAGAGAGAGAGAGAGAGAGAGAGAGAGAGAGAGAGAGAGAGAGAGAGAGAGAGAGAGAGAGAGAGAGAGAGAGAACGATCTTGCCAGTCCACTGAAGGAAAACCTAGGTATTAGGTGTACTATTATTACCGCTGCCAGCTGATGGAGGGTACACAGCAACTTGCTTCTGCTGTCAACCAGTTCAGTCTGTCTGTCTTGCGGCCTCCTTTCTCATTGTGACCACGTTTTTCAAGGGCATCTGCTGTAAATAAGGCATGACGAAGGGCAAAGTAGAGTCTAGTTTTGGAAGCACCAAATACTTCTAAAGCACAGCAGAAATGTATTTTGTTTGTTTAGAGAATGTTTAGAGACTGCACATGTTTCCTACTTTAAAAGCATTGAAACATGTTGACATATCATCCATATAACTTTATTTTTCTTTTTATGTTCATTTTTTATTTATTTTGTATAGTATTCTTATAGTATTGTGTTGTAGAATGTCATACTGCAGGAGGGAATGGGGAGTAAGCATTCCATTGAAGCATTCTTGAATCTTGAATCTTGAAAACAACACTGTTGCATACCTGTGGGATCAGGTCACCATTCTTCAAACACACACGCTACCATTTTCTTAATAACCCATCTCATCCAGTATCTGACATGACCACACAGATACAATAACATCTCTTGCTATCGTTGGTTCTAAACATACAAAACATGTTTTGTAGGGTTGTGACCTCTCATCCTCTTCAGTTTATTTACTCCACTGAAATGACAGGAAATGCATGGCCTGGACTTCAGACTTTATCGCACTGAAGTGAACTAAAGGGGGGGGGATCGTCACTGAAGTGAACTAAAGGGGGGGGGGGGGATCGTCACTGAAGTGAACTAAAGGGTGGGGGGGGATCGTCACTGAAGTGAACTAAAGGGGGGGGGATCGTCACTGAAGTGAACTAAAGGGGGGGGGGGGATCGTCACTGAAGTGAACTAAAGGGGGGGGGGGGGGATCGTCACTGAAGTGAACTAAAGGGGGGGGGGGGATCGTCACTGAAGTGAACTAAAGGGGGGGGGATCGTCACTGAAGTGAACTAAAGGGTGGGGGGGGATCGTCACTGAAGTGAACTAAAGGGGGGGGGGATCGTCACTGAAGTGAACTAAAGGGGGGGGGGGATCGTCACTGAAGTGAACTAAAGGGGGGGGGATCGTCACTGAAGTGAACTAAAGGGGGGGGGGGGGATCGTCACTGAAGTGAACTAAAGGGTGGGGGGGGATCGTCACTGAAGTGAACTAAAGGGGGGGGGGGATCGTCACTGAAGTGAACTAAAGGGGGGGGGGGGATCGTCACTGAAGTGAACTAAAGGGGGGGGGGGATCGTCACTGAAGTGAACTAAAGGGGGGGGGGGGATCGTCACTGAAGTGAACTAAAGGGGGGGGGGGATCGTCACTGATGTGAACTAAAGGGGGGGGGGATCGTCACTGATGTGAACTAAAGGGGGGGGGGATCGTCACTGATGTGAACTAAAGGGGGGGGGGATCGTCACTGATGTGAACTAAAGGGGGGGGGGGGATCGTCTCAACTCCACAAATGCAGAAGAAGAAGAAGACGACAATTGGGCCTTTGCTGCATTTGGCATCTGCAATGCATTTAAGGCCTTCTTTGACAGGGAGATTAGCGTTGCGGGGAAAGCCTCTGTGATTTGAGTGATTAGCAACAGGACGGGGATTTTTATGTGCAGTGCCGTAGTTTTACAGATCTGGAGGAGCGAACTTCCCGCAAACGATTGTGATGTTCTGTAATTTCAGTCCCAGTTTAACTGCACTGCTTGTAAACAGTCGCAAGACACTACTTGACTTTCAGGATTAGTCTGATGGCAGTATTGCGTACCCTTAACAAGGTTGAGCTTTAGCGACAACTTTGTACTCACTTCTTGTGTCTCTTTACGCTTTGCATACGTTTAACAAAAAACTAAAAAAAGGCAAACCAATTTCGTACAACCAGACCAGACAATACTGGCTGTGTTTTAGTTTTTTCTACTTGCAGTGGTTATAACTCTTACCCCCATTTAAACTGGACATAAGATTGCAGGCATGCGTCTGTTGGAGTGAGATAACGGTAACCAGACCTCCCATCGCTTTCTCTTACTCTGTTTTACTGATAAAGTGGATGTCAGCACAGGTCAGCTCTGTGTTTGTGTAATTGGTTGGTCTTTAAGCATAATAAGTCTGAGGTTATCTAGAACGACAGAGGCACTACACCTATGAAGTCATAGGAAAAAAATAAAGAAATGTACTGTGGTTTGATTTGAGCTTCATACAAGTAAACAAATTATAAATTGGATGAATTGATATTGCACAATTTGTACTATAGTAGTAAGATATTCTGCAAAAGCTATTTTGAGAAAAGCACTGTATAAGCGCAATGAAAAACACTATTTCACTAAGACAAGTTAGCACATTTATTAGTTTGGCTCCAATTAATTCTGCTGCCACCAACTGTGCATTAGTGGTTGAAACACGACCTAGTCTCTGCCTCCCAGTATGGGTCTCTACGAGCTCCTGAAACAAGGCTAGCACGTTTTGTGGCAAATGTTCTAACCCCGGTTTTTTCTTTCCGTTTCTGACAACTTTGAAGGTCAATTATATTTAATAAACAGTTAGAGTGAGGATATGAATCATATCAGGAGGACCTAATCCCACCTCACAAGTAGACTGTGAAGCCACAAGTCCTGGAGAAATGGTTGAAAATGGGCCGTAATGAAACACACATGCCTCGGAGCCTGGGGAGCCTGGCTTCACTACTCGTTGTTCAACTTAAAAGGGTGTAGAGCGTTGGATTCTTGGTCTCGCACAAAGAATACAAACACTGTTCCTCCATCCATCTACTCCATGCAGACGACTTCTCCAAACACATTTGGATGGGCGGAGGGGGGGGGGGGCAGCAAAACTTGACTGAGTTTTGGAGTCCCTGTCAAGTGCTTTATAAGGGCCCTTTTTTGAGTATCTGTGTTTAGCAATAGCAGTCAACACAGAGAGCAGCAGACACAGCCACAGATACCCAGTGCCCGCAAGTGTGTGGTTCAGAGAGTTTACTAACTGCTGGGCTGGAGGTTTCTCCCTCTGGCCAGCCTGGTTAACCCAAGGGTGGATCTCCAGTGGAGGGACTGCTACTGCTGGGAGATAGCGGCAGAGTTATGTCTGGAAAGTAGGCGTCGCTAATCTTTGGAAAGTTCCAGAGTCTAAAATACATTATTAATCCTCCATTAGCCATAATGTTGTATACTTAACAAAAAAAACTTTGTCCCTGGTGCTTACAGTCATCTAAACATAGACCGCTTTTAGCCCCTTGTATCCCGTGCTTCAACTTAGCTTACTCATTTCCCCTATAACCAGCAAGCTATTATTGCACGTCTTTAGTCTAGCTGGCGTCTTCCGACATGGGACAAACTGCTATTGATTTGTGACTGTCTATCACTAGGCAACAGTTGACGAGGGGAGAGGAGAGTTGCTGCCGTCGTTGGCTGGTTTGTCGGCCATTCCACAAGATTAATAATGATGCTTTGACCACCGGGGTTTCCACCATCTTCGCTGCATGTCCTCTGTGGTTTGAGTGCTAAAGTGGCGTCCACATGCAGAGCAAAGGCCAAACTGTGTGGGAAGGCTTTCAAACGCCCGCCGCTGCCAATATTTCAGAAGACTAATTGCAGGGCGCCAAACATCTCTAAGAGAAAATGATGCCACGCAGACGTTCTCTATGCCCATCCTGCTCACCGTCCACCTACTTCCCTCTGAGGATTGATGCATGACTGCATTACGCTCCCGCTTAACTGTCCACTGAAATCCTTAGGATCTCTCTTGCTCTCTCTCTGACAAAATGGGATTGTTTTAAGGGGTTGGATGGGGTGATGTCTGAGTGGAATTAGGTTCACGAGAGTAAGTGATTTAAGCGTGAGGCAATTTGATGTCATTACGTTTAAATGATGTCTGGCAATATAATATGTTTTATTTATTTTCCACAGTTTTGGGCCCTTTGGGTTGTGTTCAACCTTCAACTTGCTGTGCAAATTATTTCAACCTGGAATTGGACAAGCATTTGTTTGCCCTTTGCTCTTTGCAATATAATCACATGTTATTAAATGTCATGTTATGAATTATGTCATTATGAAATACAAATATTATATAAATACATCAATATACATGCATACATATAAAGTTGAACTTGCAATGTTGCAAAGAGAACAACACACTCAGCTTAATTATTCTGTGGTCCAAAGAACTCTTAACTGGAAGTGATCCTTTTTCTGATGAAACCACTGAATAACTGCCGCAATTTAGCTATGTTAACCTACCCTGACAAGCTAACTTACCATAATGATTCACCCAATCAAAACAGAAAGCAAACCTATAAACATTTACAGTCTTGAACGTGCTTTTTTGGAAGCTAAATTTCGAACGCTCTGTATAGGCTTTCCCATGAAAAAAGTGCATTTTTTTGCTGCGAAAACCACTGGTTGTTTTATTTTCAAACTGTAAAACAAGACTTGCTTTACAAGTAGTTTCTTTAATTCATCTAACTTTACCTGAAATTCTTTGAACATGCAGAATTGCAGCTGCACTAAGCTAGCTTGGTTAATTAGGTTTCCTCTGGTATCTACTGGATAACATTCAATCAAAGAGCATGAAATGACAGGGGCACTTTTATAGTCACGATGAGATGTTCCCTTCTCTGCAACGTTTTTTTTTAAATTGTTTTGCATTTGCTTCGAAAAGCAACATTTGAGACCAAACTAAGTCAAATTCACCACAGATGTGGCGATTCAGTGCATACGTCATATGGCTCAGTGCAGTTAGAGTCAAAGTTAGAGTTATATTTGTTGTGGTTCAGCTGTGTCTCTGAAAACCACACATTTACATAGTGCTTCATGGCAGCTTTGCACTGTGACAGACTTTGATGCACCAGTGGACATAATCATGGAAGAACACTCCGAATGCACACATCCAGCTCATGAAAATGTATGTGGTAAGACCACAAACTGTAAATGTTCTGCTCTGTTTTGTGGGTAAGCTTACTTACTATGCTAATGTCTGAGAGATGCCAAAATATGAGGACTTGCTGTTTAACATCAGCTTTTATATTTGAGTGCATTTTGTATTACCAGGAATGAGTTTAGAACGCACACATTCAGTGTGTAGAAACAAAGTACTTGAGACTATTTTACTTTAGAGTACCTCTCTATCTCCCACCTGAGTACAATAGTCAAAGTGGTGAACCCTAATTCATAGAATGCAGTTTAAGATTAGATGACACATGGAATACTAATTGCACCTATAGTTATATATGGTAAGGAATGTGCATGTAAGGTTTTCACTGTTTTTACCAGTTTTGTTAAACGGTCCTTGATTGACTGTAGACTGCAAACTGTAGTTTCTACCTTTCACTTGGAATTGTTGTCTTTCAGTATTCCTAAGCCCAAATACCAGAACCTCCCTTGATTAAAACATTCCAGACCAACAGTCCAGGAGTTTAAACATGTTGGGACAAAGACAATTCAAAGCAGAATTTGCCCCCGCAAAAAATAATTATACAATATCTGATGTGCACGCAGAACCACAATCTCTAGTTTCCATCCAGCCGGTCAAATGCAGAGAGGGACATGGAGTTTTAGAACAGCGACTCAATCGTAATAAAAACCAAGTGAGGTTTTTGCCTCTCAGGCAAATACTGCAAAAAAGGAACCCAAGATGTCAGTATAACAGATCCAGAACTTTAAGTTCGCTGTAGCCCAACTTCTAGGGGGGAAACAGTACAGCGCTAAGGGCTGCAAACCAGAAAGTACACAGTACACACATTACACCTGATTTAAACTGAGATATTCTTCCATTTCTACAGTGGCCAGCCTACACAGGTTTATTTGAAACCTTTAGACACTTTGTCTTAAGGACATTGGTGTCCGGTAACGTTTTAGCTCCTCTTCCCACCGGCTACAGGAACACTTTGGTTGATCAATGTTGGCCCACTCTGTTGTCGAAGGAAGAATAAGACAACGGAGAGACCATCCTATGCTTTTAGTTATCATTCTTATTCAGGCTTGTTCTACTTACAAACAGCTTACTGATAGGATAGCAAAAGACATTGGAGAAATCCTGCCCAGCCACAAACAACACTTAATTACAAGGTGATCTGCACAGATGAACAATAAAGTATGTGAGTATTACCGTGAGGTCTAAAAATAGCTCATTGCAATGCGAGGTTAGATGGAGTCAGGTGCTGAGCAGCCCTCTCCATCAGGGATACATGTGGGCCATGTCGGTTATTTTGGTGATGGCTAATTAGGAGGGGCTTGTTTCCAATCAACCCCTAATGTGACTCTCAGACCATTGCTTTGTTTCTGAATATATTGAATTAGCCTTCCCCTTTCAACGGTTTGTGCAGGAATACTTTCATTTATTTATTTTCTTTTTGGCTCACTTTTCAGGTTCAAAACACACACATACCGTTACTGGATTTATCACAGGATAACACATAATTGCTTGTAGTATGAATGTGATATTTATGTTGCAGTTGTTACAGTAAACATACAGTAAACACATTACATTTGTCCATGTTCTGTCAAGGCAATGGTTAGAAGGGACTGGAAGACCGGGCCTCTGCGGCGATGGAGATGGACGGGAGTGAGGCTGAGAACTCCAGAAGCCAATAGAACTCCAGAAGCCAATAGAACTCCAGAAGCCAATAGAACTCCAGAAGCCAATAGAACTCCAGAAGCCAATAGAACTCCAGAAGCCAATAGAACTCCAGAAGCCAATAGAACTCCAGAAGCCAATAGAACTCCAGAAGCCAATAGAACTCCAGAAGCCAATAGAACTCCAGAAGCCAATAGAACTCCAGAAGCCAATAGAACTCCAGAAGCCAATACCTCATTCATGTTCCCTTGGCTGTGCCCACTATGGGTGTACTGGTTCACACACACACACACACACATATATATAATGGTAATTGCAAAACATACCAATGTCCGCCTCAAACGCATTGTGTCCAGGTGTCCTGAGCCGTTGGGGTGTGCCCTGTTGCACGACACTATGGACAACGAGGATCGTCAGTTCAACAATAGAGGAACATTACACAGAAATCACAGCACAGAACATAGCTCTTCTTTCAGATCGATATTTGACCTAAAGGTTTATTCCATAGAATGTTTTAATGGTGTGTTGTCTTACCTTCTGCTTCGCACTCTAATATCAGGTGGGAGGAAATGGCAACTTATATTATGTAGTTGTCATGTGTCTTTTTGTTTGAAAGTGTAAAGACTGTTGTATTTTTGTCTTGATAGATAATTATAATATAATATATAATATAACGATCCCTTCTGTTCTCTAAACGCAATACGAACACGTACAAGAAGGTTAGAGCTGCACTCGAGCGGGCGCAACATTAGATTGATTGACTGTGTTTCACATACATTTTAAATTTGTTCTACTTTACTAACTTTATACACTGCACTTTACTATACTATGCAATACTATACTATACTAAAATATTCTATTCTATAAACAACACTATCTACGATATACTATTCAACACTGACAATACTATACACAATAAAGTGTCAAATGGATGATATACACAAATGGATGGTGCAAAAAGCATTTCAAAGTGACAGTCGTGCAGCTCCGTGGTGCGTGCTAGCATCATAACATAAGTACAGAACAGTGCATCTTATAGCTTACAGCTACACCTGACCTTACACTACATACAGTATGTATACTACAATACTCATACCCATTGAGTGAAAGTAATAGAGATATCTGCTCTTAAAAAACACTAAATACATATGCTGAAATATTCATTCCCACCATGACAATTGACCAGTACCACTGTAAGTGGTATGTACTGTAAGTATTTGGCTGTGTTTCTGTGGAGCCATTGGACCACAGAGGGCTGAGGCTTTCTAGCCCAGTGCGTAATGTGATGATTGAGGAGCACCTCTCATCACTCGCTGCTCGGCTTGCCAATGGAAAGCCTCCAGAATGGGTCCATTGTCCTGGTTAAGTCAGAGGAACCCATTTGGCACGTGGTTGGTTCCACTGTGGCTAGCGTGACGCCTGTTGCTCTCTGATAGTGTTTACTTGTTGTTACTTGACGGCTTGTTTAGGGGCTCTGACAAGTTGCTGATAAGCTAAGCTATTACGCTTAAGACACTGCTGGCTATACCCTGTTGCTATTTGGATAGTGAACAACAGCAAGGACACTTAGAGATGCTTGATAAAGGTATTGTTTGGTTTCTCTATCAATCTTTTTTTTGGTCTAGTGCCTACTTGGACTCCACAATCAAAAGCTCCACTGAACAGTGGATGCCAAGGAAACAAATGTGAAGGTTTAAAAGCAAGGGCGATCTGTGCGCTGCCCTTTGTGTGATGGTGTTTCCTTCCTTCCTACCTAATACACTTACAGCTTAATAGCTGAATATGAATACAGTATATATTTATAAATATGAACATATTTACAGATTTTTCTTCTATTCAGGTTGGCCACCTTCTTGTCTGTTCTCACTCATGCTAACCTCATATTTAGTTGTATGAGTCAAAGAACCTGGTGCTGACACACCCGCCCTTTGCATAATTGAACTGGCGAGGGTGAACTGTGTCTGTTAGACGAGCTGTCAACACCACCGTCACGCTGTGTTGCTTCAAGGGCTCTGCTCTCATTATCACCCACCAGCTTTCACCAGCGCTGCTCCTATCTGCTCTCATTATCACCCACCAGCTTTCACCAGCGCTGCTCCTATCTGCTCTCATTATCACCCACCAGCTTTCACCAGCGCTGCTCCTATCTGCTCTCATTATCACCCACCAGCTTTCACCAGCGCTGCTCCTATCTGCTCTCATTATCACCCACCAGCTTTCACCAGCGCTGCTCCTATCTGCTCTCATTATCACCCACCAGCTTTCACCAGCGCTGCTCCTATCTGCTCTCTCCTCAACCCCCGGCTGACAACCTGCCCCAGGTGTACCAAGCACGGCCCCACCAAAAGGTCTCCAGGCTCGCATATACACACACACGCACACACATACACACCCAAGCATGCAAGCATGCACGCACACACACACACGCGCACTCGCACAGCCTCTAGCTGGATAAGTACTACAGGTCATGACTTTATCAACATGTACAGTGTGCCGAACGTGCATTTCAGGTATTTCTTTATTGGAAATCTATGAATCTATTTTAAAAATAAGAATCCTGAAATAAAATATCGTAATATCGCAATGCTAACGTTAATGATAGCATTGCTTTACATAGCGACAGCTATATCAAAAAGATCCAAAAAAGTGGCCACTCTACACACATATTCAAGGGTTATGTTTAACACAATAATGTTAATCATCAAGAACATATTCATAACGTGTTGTCTTTGCATTAGGGTTATTTGTCAGAGGATGTTTGGTGTGGGTTGTTTTGTGGATTTTAAAGGGTTGAGGCCACCGTTTGGCCATATGTAACAAAGGTGAAATTGTTATTACAATAATTTGTATTTCCTTGTTATTTATTTTGCCATAATTAAACATTGCTGGCTATTATTGTTATTCTGGAGCCTTGTGTGGCTCTGATGTGTTATGTCCTTGCTGTGTTACCGTACCGTTTCAGAGGTATGTGT
The DNA here is from genome assembly GCA_027704905.1 of Muraenolepis orangiensis. NCBI lineage: Eukaryota > Metazoa > Chordata > Actinopteri > Gadiformes > Muraenolepididae > Muraenolepis > Muraenolepis orangiensis. The sequence continues at coordinate 1,269,310 of CM051002.1, forward strand.
ACTGTGTAATGTTCTTATGCGTAAACGTGCAGCGTTGGAACGTTCCACAGTGTCATCCCGGACGGTGCAGGAACCATTCACCCCATGGGGGGGAAATCTGTGGTGGTGCCACGCATTTCTCAAGACGGAAAGTGATTATTTTTTTCTCTTCTTTCCTGTTTTGGAGAGTGTCGGGTGTCCTTACAAAATCAGAATCATCTGTTTCTAATATTACACACTTGTGCCACGGAAACCTCTGTAACTAATGCATTTTGCTAGTGCATCACCAGACTGCTAAGAGGCCTCGCAGTGAGGGAGAGCTGCGTCTTCACAATTTCAGAAGATTCAAGATTTAAGATTTTTAGAACAATGTAAATGGAATGCTTACTCTCAATTTCCTCCCGCAGTATGGATTTCTAAGAGGAGAAGTATTTAAAGAAAAAGGGATATTAGTTATGCCATAGTGAGTAGTGTGTATACGGCTACTGATGATATGTGTAATATTACCCCACAAAGCGCTGGCAAGGTCATACTCTAATGTCTGCTCAAAAGATGCATCCTACCTATTATTCTTACTAGGTCAAGTACATTTTATTCTTAAATCAGAAATGTATTTATTTGTTCATCACAGTTCCAGGTCCAAAGGGCTTCACATGCCACCTTTTTACTAGGGATGTCAGTTTTGGTTAGCGTGTCCTGGCACACCGGTCATTAAGCCTCACTAACCTCCTACTCACAGTTTACTGGGAGATTATTCGGCTACTTTCTGGCTCTACAGACTTCATTCTTGTGATAATTAATGACTTCTACCATGACAAAAGTTACTATGATTCTGGTCTCTTCTACTACGCCAACTACTTCTGTTTCCTACTTTAGCTCTACTGTATGACTCTTAACGTTACCCCACTGATGTTGACCTGTTTTCTCCTCTTATCTCCTTCTTCTCTCCTTTTCCCTAATCTGCATCTTCTCTCCTCATCTCCCTCTTCCTCTTCTCCTTCTCCTTCCTCTCCTCTCCCACAACAAACTATATCAAGACATAGTGTGGATTCTCACCAGCGTTGCTTGACAAAGCCTTTGGCCTATAATGAGGGAGACATTATTAGTCTTTAATGGTAATTAGCACACAACATCATTGTTCATTGAGCTTTTCTCATCCATATCCAGCCTATTGATGTGGAGGTAAAGGACAAGTGTGGCTACAAACATTCAACACTAAGCTGGCTAGCTAGGCTAGGACATTTTTCCATATTAACGCCAAATTGTAATAGTTTATATATTGAAGTATTTCTATTGCTCCAGCACACGTGTTAAATCTGGTAGACAGGTGCGTAGGAGAACAGGTCCAGTGTGCGGGAGTCCTTTTTCTCTTCCCGTACTTCATAGAAAAGAAACAACATCTACATGTGGCTTCCAAACAGAAAACAGAACTTTACAAACACTAGTATATGGGACCCAATCTAGATCTGGTTGCACCACGTAGAAATCTCTGCAAAAGTGTGAGTGACCATCAGTCATGAGGATACAGACCCTGGGCACAGACCGGGTGGGAAATACAACAATGGAATAAAGCCTGATTAAAAGGCGTAGTCCTGCATTCAACATTTCAAATCAGAAAAAACACAGAAATATACAGTCAAATACTGGGTACTGCAGCATCAAAAGTAAAAGTACTCTTTATGTATTATGAAGAATGTTTTCTGTAAGTGTTACCATACGATACCGTTTTGTTCACCTGTAAGACATACTGTAACGTGTAAAGTAGCTGAGTTACTGCTCTGTTGGTGTTGGAACTATACTGTGAAAAGACACAAAGGCCTTCACTCAGTATATTGGATGAGGAAAGTTATCGTGTACGAGGCATTACAAATCAATCGCCACAAATTGAGCAGAGATAAAGATTAAATGTCAAAAGCAAATCAAGATTTCATTACTAACTGCAAATCAACTCAGCTTTTACAAAATATTTGATGAATACGAAAATACTTTCGAAGCCAACATATTCCTATATGTCACACTGAATAGTTTAAAATCTAACGATGCATCATATTTTATGAGCGCATATGTATACATATGTATGTATGCATATGTATGACTCAAATTGTCTCAGTCGAACAATACCATGTTTTAAATTGTTTTAAATTTACAGTGCATAATAATAACCAAATAAAACATGATATAGAGGCTTAAAGGGGAACTTCACAGTCAGTGTTGTTGGTAAATGTAGTTAATTGAAGCAATAAATACCTTATTGCTTGCTTTGTTGACTGAGAAGGCGAAGTTCCCCTTCTGCAAAACGTGTTGTTGTTTTTCTAAGTCATCAACTGCATCATTTACGTCATCGGGGTGACCAGGAGTACAAGCTGTGAGCTTGGGCTTCTCAGCCTCATGGTCAAATGTAGCCAGGGGGTGTGGTCTCATAGCAAAGTATAGCGTTTACAACAGCGAAAATGCCATCCCATAATATGATTACAGAGGATGTTATGGACTCGGATACATTTGACAGTGTTTTTGCTGACTGGGATATTCAGCCGTATTGGAGCCAGAGTCTACGGCTGATGAAACATTAGTCCAACAAGAAATGGCCGGTGGGGAATATCCACAGCATGAGCAAGCAGTGACCGCTGGTGCCTTAGCTCAACTGGCTCTCTGACGCCAACAGAAACAGAATCATTCTGCTGCACTGAATTTTAGCGTGGGCAGTTTTTGTTGGATGCTGTGGCTGATGCCAACCCTGAGAGAGCCTGTGTGGGTAACTATGCATGAAACTTTACTCCTTGCTTGGACAGAGGTGTGCTGGAGACCTTCTGGAACAAACAACCAAGACCAGCAGGGCCCAGAGGGCAGATGAGTATTTGTGTCTGTAATTTTGTTTTGGCCAACAAGATAATGGCTACGGGCTAGGGTTGTGATACACAGCATGTCAGTTGTCATGCAGATACAGAATTACACAAACAAATCACTCTGCATTGATTTGTATTCATTGTGTTTTGCGAGTTCCGTAACTTAAAATGTGTTTGTAAATACTACTGACTGTTTTAATCCCATATAGATTGAATCAACAATTTCACATTTTACTGCACATAATCATGAAACAAATCAACTCACACAATACCTTGTTCCCGTTCCAGCTAGGCGCTTGATTATCAAATTCTAAGAGCTTTATATTGCAGAGCAATGTAGCATGACCTTCCTTCCTTCTGTTCTCGCTCCATTACAACACTCACTGGGGAGATCCTTATTCCACTGGTAGGGGGCGCCAAAAGAAAAAGTCCCATAATATTAGGAGTGTAAATAAAACATAAGCTTGCAGGAAGGGGTTAAGTTAGCTCATTGACCTTCCCAAGAGTCATTAACCTCCAGGCCTGCTCTCATCCAAACCTCCCTGGGCTCCATCATACATGGAGTCCAGCAAACACAAGAGTTTAGTCCATCAAACATTAAATGCTTTCCAAAGGCTGGAGAAAGACCAACCACAACCAAGCAAAGGAGGAAGGGGATCTGCCATTCTAACAGATACCAGAGGATCAACAAAGAAGCCAACGCCCAAGGCAGAACCAGAGAGAGAACACAACTCACTGAAACAAAGCGGCTGGGAAGTGAGACCTCATGGGGTGAGGAGGACTCGGACTGAAATGTCCTGCAGGCCTTGTTCTTTTTATCGGTGTTAAATCTAACCCTGAGTTGTGTTGCATTGTGTTACCATATTAAGAGACTTATATTACATATTTATACTTACATATTTTACCTGTTTTACTTAAAAATCCATTGCCTTGCCATCAAATACATGCAAAAAGTGATTAGGTGTATTTTGGCTGCTGCACGCTTTGACCCTCCAAAAACACTACTGTATATAACTGCAGGTTTGGGGTCAGACTGTCCTGTATCTGTGTGTGTTCAAAATAACACATACACATACACACAGATTGTTATTATGCATGTTTGAAATATGAACATTTAGAAAAAAAACATGGAGAAAGGAGTGGGCTCTAGCGTTCTGTATAGTATTGTGAGTTTGTACGTTATGTTTATAGAAGAACATCTAAAGAAGATTGTCTACGGTTTCCAGCGCTGATGAGCTCTTCCTCGTCCCTCTCCCAGACAGACCTTCACAGTTTGCATCATCACGAGACCTCTCACCAGACACTTATTATGAACCACACCTCGAGGCTTCCCCTGCACTGCAGGCCACGTGGGCCGTTAACACCTGTGTGCTTCTAAAAAATAATAATACATAAAGCCATCACACGCTCAGGTGCCTATGGCGGAGCTCCTGTTCACTGTCATGACAGAGTGACGGGGTGGGGGTGAGGGTTAAAGTTGTTGTTTTGGCTCGTACCATCTGCCGGCCGTATCCCGGGGGACACTCTGCCTCTTCCTAGACACAGCCACCCCCCTGCCAGAGGTACGCCTCTAAGCAGGTTTTTGACACTTAGAGACACCTTGAAAGTATTCAAAAACAACCCTTTTTAACTGTTACTTATACTACTACTAATACAAAAAATGATAGAGCGCTTTACAAGAAACCCAAAGACACTCCATTATTAAAATGATTTGGTTCATCGATGCATTAATACATTTTAGAGGAAACAAGAGCTTAAAAACATATAAAACACAACGCCTCATTACACATTAAAAGTTCTGTACAGGTGAGCCTTGGTGAGGGATTTCGATGTACAGAAGGCACAAAGCCAGTGTCCCGTCAGACCCCAGTGAGAGTTGGATCTCCATGAGAACACCGGTTGGTCTGTGTCAAAACTGGATTTGGGCCAATAGCGTGGACGCCCCAGGAGGGCTGGCAGGCCCATTTGAAAGCACACCACTACGAGGAGAGGGGGGGGGGGATAGCATATTTATTTTTGTAAGTACATCATGTTTCAATGGGACATGAAAGGGTGTCGGGGGAAAAAGCAGTTTGTGCTGTCATCTCTGCAGCTCCCCACATGGGCTGATTACCCAACGGCCCCGCTCCAACGCAGCACAGAGGGCCCCACCGCACAGGGGCCCTCACTACAGAGGGCCCACATCACACACACACACACACACACACACACACACACACACACACACACACACACACACACACACACACACACACACACACACACACACACACACACACACACACACACACACACACACACACACACACACACACACACACACACACACACACACAGAGAAACTTTGATCCGCTGTCTCCCGCTTGACACCACAGGGAGGGTATAGACTGGGTGTCGTATTATCTCTTCATGAAATTAAAAACAATCCTCTGCTAAATAAATAAATACCCAAAGCTTAGGCACCTTGTCACATGGTGCACCTTGTCACATGGTGCACCTTGTCACATGGTGCACCTTGTCACATGCAGTGAGCTCTCTTAACATGGGACATGGCAGCTGGGTTGTTTCTTGGGGTTTAGTTTGTTGTTGTTTTTGCCTGGCGAGATCCGGAGACTGAGTCACGGTTTGTGATACAATTTTAAAAACATGTGCTTTTCACAAACCCAAAAAAAACATGCAATGTTTTCGCTCCACGGACTGAACATACACGCTATTCACACCAGAACCACGACTGGCACTCTGGCTCTCAATGGACACTTGATGCCATTGAAGAAGAAGTGAATGACGCACTAAAGCGTTCTGCCTGTCATGAACATTATACGGAGTTCCTCAAAAGAGCTTCGATAGAAACAAAACGTTTGAATCCAAAGCCGTATCAACGTATGAATCGTCTGCAGTGCCGATGCTCTGAGTTCCCCGCTGGTGACGGATGGAGGAAGTGTAGGCCTAGTTTACACACCACTTTAACGGAGCCAGCCACTCGGAGGAAACATCTAGAAGCCGGGGGTACTCAATTAAATCATTATCAATCACATGAACTAATCGGAATATTAATTTGATCTTTTAAGTTAGGGAGAAAGAAATCCTTAAACAATTCCTAAAAAAGTTTAAAACAAACAATTCCTTTTTTAATATGATATCCTTATTGGCATGCATTGGGCACAGGGGTGGAGTGTAAAGCACTGTCAACATTGGATTCCAAACCGGCATTTTACGATTTACCATTTTGGTATAATCAAACGATATTTTTAATTAAAAAATATCATATAAATCTTGATCAGACTGCATCCACATCGCATAGTTGCACTCAAATTCATTTAGAGTTATTTTAACTATATTTTTGTTTATACTAGTTGTTGTTAATTAGTTGTTGTTAATTAGTTGTTGTTTTTAGTTTTTTAGCTTAGGTATTAGTATATTGTGTGTGCATTTATTCCCCCTGTGTCAACTGTTGCACCTTAATTTCCCTCGGGATTAATAAAGTAATCTGAATCTGAATCTGAATCTGAAAGGACCAGCTCCAGAACTAGTGATCCTGGTTCTTCTTCTGATTGAACCGTCCTGTGTTAACAGCTGCCCTCTACGGGCAGTTTGCCATCCACTGTGTGAATGCATGGTGTACATTTACTTACAGGCTGCTTGTGTATTGACTTACTGGCTGCTTCCTATCAAGCTACGTTTAGCACTTGATTATCATCAACTCTCCTCTTCATATCCAACTTCATGGGGAGAAGCTTAGTGAAATGTGAGCACCAAGAGCTAGCATGTCACGTAGTATGAAAGCCTTAACTGCATGGTCCAACTGACTAACTATGATTGATTGAGGAATTATATTAAACCATTGCAAGGCCTACTCATTATTTACTCTAATCCATTACATATTTTATACAATACAGTTTTGAAATGATTGTAAACAAATGTTTTTAAACAAATGCTCTATCAGGAATTCAACATTTCATCTGAACTTTTGATCCTTGATAATCCACATTTGAATGTGACATTGGATAACTAAATAAACATATTTAAAGGGCACAATCGCCATTTGAGGAAGAGATGTGTACTTGTCTAACATTTTACTAAAACTATAGATAGAGACATGCTTGTGTTATTTACTGTGTTGTAGCCTTATGGGTCATGTAAACAATATGTATATATTCTCGCAGTTTAGCCTGAAGCATATATGTGGAGTCAACAGACTGGAAACACCCGGTCACAGCGCGCAGCTGGTCCAGTACTTACGGTAGAGGATTCTCCAGCCCCCTGCTCTCCTCTAGGAGGTCTGCTGCTCCAGTACTTACGGTAGAGGATTTTCCAACCCCCTGCTCTCCTCTAGGTCTGCTGCTCCAGTACTTACGGTAGAGGTTTCTCCAACCCCCTGCTCTCCTCTAGGAGGTCTGCTGCTCCAGTACTTACGGTAGAAGATTCTCCAGCCCCCTGCTCTCCTGGAGGTCTGCTGGTCAATGGGTTTGGCTTTAGACAGTGAGGAGAGATCTTGCCTTCTCTGCGTACGCGCTTCACCCATGGAAAGTTAAAGTAGTCCGGGTCCTACCGCTACCTGTGGGAAACACCTTACGTCGGATTGTATTTGTAAGGAAGAAAATGGGGTTTGAGTTGGACCGGTTTAAAGGGGCGGTGGACCCAGATTTCACATGCAACCTGTGCAATAAAGTTCTGGAGGAGCCGCTCACTACTCCGTGCGG
>CM051002.1:1281831-1311831 GCA_027704905.1 Muraenolepis orangiensis
AATATCTGCATTGAGTTCTACCAAAAACCCCTGCATGCTGTCCACAGTGTCTCTGTGTGCCCATGTCTCCAATAGGGGCCCTTCTTCCATGTTTCTTTCTGTCCGTCCACAGGAAGGTGGAAGGGATAGCGTGACCGTGCTGCTCCACCGGGAGGGGGGATCTTTGGGGTTCAACATCGTAGGAGGACGACCCAATGGGGTGAGTCGGAGGCCCAGTGAATCTCTCCTCGAAGCAACGTCTGGCGGATGATCGGCCAAGTGTCGTATGGCCTGGAATGAACGACGCATACTTCACGCACCGCATAACTTTCTCCTTTTACTAAAGTGGAGAGCTGCTACATGTTCTGCTATGGGCCGAGATACCGCCTCTATCAAGTTTATTAGGTTGTATACTTGGCTTGGTGGATTTGGCACCGCAGATGAAACGACTATAATTACTTTTATGAGATTGAAATCTGGAATTATGGCTCCGACCACAGTTGTTTTGTCTCTAATTGTCGGGGGGTATTTTGTGATTTTAAAGTGGAATAAGTCTTTTCTCTTGGAGGGACTGTCTATGAACAGCATATTTTCAATATATTTCACACGACTAAAGGAATACTATGAGGTTTGTTCTACAAGAGGTTTGTTCTGTTGGCTGCAAATTGTGCAGCAGACCCAGCGGTAATACACACACATCATACCTGTGGGTTAATACACACACATCATACCTGTGGGTTAATACACACACATCATACCTGTGGCTTAATACACACACATCATACCTGTGGGTTAATACACACACATCATACCTGTGGGTTAATACACACATCATACCTGTGGGTTAATACACACACATCATACCTGTGGGTTAATACACACATCATACCTGTGGGTTAATACACACACATCATACCTGTGGGTTAATACACACACATCATACCTGTGGGTTAATACACACACATCATACCTGTGGGTTAATACACACATCATACCTGTGGGTTAATACACACACATCATACCTGTGGGTTAATACACACATCATACCTGTGGGTTAATACACACACATCATACCTGTGGGTTAATACACACATCATACCTGTGGGTTAATACACACATCATACCTGTTGGTTGGGTACTTTTAAGCGGCCCATATAGTACTTGAAATAGCTTTGCTAGCAGCGTTGTTAAACCCATTAGAAAGCTCCATATGCCTTTAAAAGAATCCTTGAATGTTTTTCCAGTGATAAAGGCAAGGAAGCACGTTCAGAGCAAATCAAGAATACATTCAAGAATCAACGCTCAATATGTTGTAGAAACCCAGAAACCAGAATGTAAACACTGTTCTAGGAGGCAGAGTGAACGTAATTAGCAGCACTTTTCCCAACGTTTGGCCCGACTCCATTAAAGTAAGTGGTGTCACACGGCCTCGACGGGGGGGCGTAGCGCTGGCTTCATGTGGTTCTCCTACGGCTATGGGCTGTTTGGCTAGCAGCAGCTTGGGTTAAGCTAACCTTAGCTCCTGCCACTGTAGGGTCACGGCCATGGACCCCTCCCCGGTGTGTCTGGTCAACATTTAGCCCTGTAGGAGGGCCGGGGTCACCACCCCTCCTTGCCACGGGGCCATGCTAACATGTCAGCCCCCCCCACCACCTTTTGTCACAAGAGAGAAAGGGTGGTTGGTCTGTGAGGTTGTTGATCAGGTGTGGAGGTAACGGTGTTCCACTCCAACCCGCCGTAAGGAACTCATTCCCATCAGGAACATCCCAACCTGCCTGTCGTGGAAACCTTCTCAATTTGTTGAAAAATTATTCTGGTTATCATTTTGTGAATGGTGAATCGTTTTGGTCCTCTAAGTAAAAAAAACCAATTGATTAATGATGATTAATTAATGATGATTAATGATAAATTCATCATTAAATTCATTAATCAAAATGAATACCTTATGGGTATTTTACATGAAAATAGGCTTGACATGCTGCCCTCTCAATTGACATAATATGAAAGGTGTGTGTGTGTGTGTGTGTGTGTGTGTGTGTGTGTGTGTGTGTGTGTGTGTGTGTGTGTGTGTGTGTGTGTGTGTGTGTGTGTGTGTGTGTGTGTGTGTGTGTGTGTGTGTGTGTGTGTGTGTGTGTGTGTGTGTGTGTGTGTGTGTGTGTGTGTGTGTGTGTGTGTCAAAACTAGCCTGAATGGACCGCTTCACCTCTCTAACCATATCATCCCTTGACAGGATGAAAGTGACGGCATTTCAAACGAAGGGATCTTTGTGTCCAAGGTCATCGAGAAAGGTCCATCGGATAAGGATGGAGGCCTTCAAATCCACGACAGAATATTAGAGGTAAGTCTATTTGTCAGCTGCCATAAAGTGTCAAGAGAACATCGAATGTACACACAAAACTTCACAAGCCTCATCTTCCTGTTTGGGTCTGTTTTTCTAGTAAAAGTTGAGCAAAGCAGAGACTGGTTAGCATTAGCGAAACCCGAGGCAAGGCATGTGTGTGTTTTTGTTTTCTGCAGGAGCCTCTCAGTTAGGTCTCTAGCTCTGTGGATCAGGAACAGCTTCGAAGTTTGAAGCAAGCATAAAACAAAACGCATCACAAACGATGCAGCATAAACGTAGTCACTGGAACATCTTTGCTTCAAAGTTGAAGCCAAATGGTGCATTTGAAGAAGCATTATTTAGCCACCTCTAAATATATATATATTTATATACTTATACTTTTTGCAGCACTAGTTGTGTACACAAACTATTGTGGATGCTGAACCCAAATTATTTATTTGTTTAATATTTTTGCAATGTGTGTCTTATCTGTAAAAAGATATTCATAATCGGAAAATCCAAATGTTTGGACCATCTCCGTTATTCATATTGTTTAATTTGGATACTAAATGCAATCTAAAGTTGATATTAATTAAAAGTCCAACCGTTTTAAGACCAGAAAAAGCCAGGTCATCGGAGAGACGAGGGAGAGACAACAGTCGGGATGTCAGTCGTCCCTCGGCAAGACGGCTGATGCACATTGGTTACCTGAGAAGACATACAGCTGTTCGCTCTTTATCAACTTAAAGAACAGAGACTTGCCATGGGTCCATGCTTTTTCTTACTTGTTCTTACTTTCTGCCGTTGCTGTTATTGAGCCATTGTTGGAGGGAAGTCACCAGATCTGTCCAAAGAGAAGCAAACCCGAGCAGGAGGAGGACATGAAGAGCTGGAGGACGGAGCACAGGCCACTAGAAAGTGACCCTTCCCTTCTGAAGATAAGGGGATTACCACACAAACTAAAACAAAACAACCAAAAAGCCCCCAAATAAATCACCCACACATTGAAATCCTGAAGCAAAGAGGCGTTCTGGCCCTTGGATGTTATTTGTTCAATTTCTTCCACTGAATAGGAAACCCGATATCTGAGCAGGGGTTCAGATTTCCTAGTGCTCCTTTCTGTTTGCGGGTAAGAGTGAGTACATTTTCATGTCATAGGTTTGAAACCACAATAAGAAATGCGTGGTCACAGGACCAGAGTTGTGCCATTGTGTGGATCTATGGCTTCCACGACCCGGGGTGACAGCCTCCATTAACTGGGCTGATGGGAACCCGGCAGCCACCGGCGAATCCGAACCCGAAGAGCTTCTTCTGAGGCCCTCTGGGTGGATGACCCTCTGGGTGTATGATCCTCTGCCCTCTGGGTGGATGGCCCTCTGGGTGGATGGCCCTCTGGGTGGATGGCCCTCTGGGTGGATGGCCCTCTGCTCTCTGGGTGGATGGCCCTCTGGGTGGATGGCCTTCTGGGTGGATGACCCTCTGCTCTCTGGGTGGATGACCCTCTGGGTGGATGGCCTTCTGGGTGGATGACCCTCTGCCCTCTGGGTGGATGGCCCTCTGGGTGGATGACCCTCTGCCCTCTGGGTGGATGGCCCTCTGGGTGGATGACCCTCTGCCCTCTGGGTGGATGGCCCTCTGGGTGGATGAGGCCAAAAGAATTATAAAAGACATTGCCCACCCCAGCCACGAACTTTACTCACTATTACCGTCAGGCAGGCGATACCGCAGTATCAAGTGTCGTACAAATAGGCTTAGAGATAGCTTCCACAGTCAGGCCATCAGGCTGCTGAACAAGGGCGTATAACATATAACAATGTATATTTTATTACATTGATTTATATATATATATTGCTCTTTTCTGTGCTGATTTTTGCATTTTATAAATTGCATTTTTTATTTTTATTTTATATTCCTTATTCTATTTTTTATTCTATTTTTTATTCTATTTTTATCTATTTTTATCTATTTTTATTTTATCTTATTCTATAACTGCTGTCTGTCGTCGGGTATTGCACACAAGAATTTCACATCACTGCTTTATACTAAACTGTAAACTGTGAAGTGACAATAAACTTGACTTGACTTGACTTGACTTGATGACCCTCTGCCCTCTGGGTGGATGGCCCTCTGGGTGGATGGCCCTCTGGGTGGATGGCCCTCTGGGTGGATGACTACATTCTTCCCAACTTGGAGGTCTGAGATCCGAGGTCCACCAAACCCATTAAAGTCTTATTTCCTCTCACGTCTTCAGAGTCTCACATCAGACATATTTTGCTTGTAGGCGGTAGTCAAAATAGACACTTTTTTTGTGTAATGTATGTTTTCCGAAGGATATTAAAAAGAAACACTGAGGTCCAATGGATAATATTTCTTCTACCGGATGTTCTGATAGCTCTGATAATACAACTACTTTTTTTTCTTGCCATCCTTGCCATTTTCATAAACTGGCATTTATTCCCCCTCATTCAAAAAATCGACATATCTTTAACCCCTGCAGTTATATGCCAGGAGGGTCTAGACACGTTCCCACAAGGTTCCCACACATTGACATTTATTCATTTAGCGGACACCTTCCTCCGGGCCAAGGAACAGGAAAGGTGTACAATCAAACCTGGAGTGCTGCACAAACCCCTAGAAGGCCACCTGAACAGAGGAGGACATCACACGTGTAGCCTCTGTAGCGCGTTACACGGGCCGTCCCAGCTGCTCTCCACTCGGCCCGTCCTCTGTAGCGCGTTACACGGGCCGTCCCAGCTGCTCTCCACTCGGCCCGTCCTCTGTAGCGCGTTACACGGGCCGTCCCAGCTGCTCTCCACTCGGCCCGTCCTCTGTAGCGCGTTACACGGGCCGTCCCAGCTGCTCTCCACTCGGCCCGTCCTCTGTAGCGCGTTACACGGGCCGTCCCAGCTGCTCTCCACTCGGCCCGTCCTCTGTAGTGCGTTACACGGGCCGTCCCAGCTGCTCTCCACTCGGCCCGTCCTCTGTAGCGCGTTACACGGGCCGTCCCAGCTGCTCTCCACTCGGCCCGTCCTCTGTAGTGCGTTACACGGGCCGTCCCAGCTGCTCTCCACTCGGCCCGTCCTCTGTAGCGCGTTACACGGGCCGTCCCAGCTGCTCTCCTCAAGCTGTAGTTCACAGGAGGAGGCAAGGCGCCCTCATTCTGAAAGTTGCCACAGACGTGTTTTGTACGTCTCCAGTTAGAAAGTGGAGGGGGGAGATCTCCATTGAGCCGATATGGAGGTAACATGTACCCTGTGTGTGTGTGTGTGTGTGTGTGTGTGTGTGTGTGTGTGTGTGTGTGTGTGTGTGTGTGTGTGTGTGTGTGTGTGTGTGTGTGTGTGTGTGTGTGTGTGTGTGTGTGTGTGTGTGTGTGTGTGTGTGTGTGTGTGTGTGTGTGTGTGTGTGTGTGTGTTGGGGGGGGGGGTGCGATGGCAGATGGCTGTGCAGTAACTGTGCTTGCGGCTGCTATGATTCAGTCATGAATGCCTCCTTGTTCAGCCATAGACATTTCTCTCATAAAACTACAAGAAGTCTGTTTGCTTTTGGCCGACCCGGAGCTCAGTGCTCTGGCTCCACATATTTTCAACAGGATTGGAGTGAAATAATTACATTTTTTAAAATAGATATATTCACCTTTTGGATGAGGCGTCGCTCTAGAATGCCGACAACAGCCATTTTCTTCCGAAATAGTCGGTAAATAGCTTAAAAAAAGCTTTAAGATGAGGCCGCCATGTAAGTTCCTGTTGCCAAGCTAGTGAGCTGAGTAGATGTTCCCTTCCTATACGTCAGCTGGACATCCACTACGATGACAAGGGCATGGCGACCAGCAATATATTTTTCCGGAAACCGACCTTGTTCGACTTTGTGCGATGTCAAACTTTTCCCGTGTCTCAGCGTTTGCCGCCATCTTTAAATGTCTCCACTAGAACTGGCAGGTTAAAGGCCGCCTTGTTTGCGTGGGCCTTGACATGAGCTGAGGAGGAGGAGGAGAAGGAGGAGGAGGAAAAGATGCTTCTGACAGATATATAACGTAAATGTTGACTTTAAAAAAACACTGCAAACATTCGTAGGTCACGGGGCGGGGCGGGATGGTGGAAGCAAGAACAACTACTTTAAAATAGAGACTCCGAGGGGAGACTACGAGGGGAGACTCCGAGGGGAGACTCCGAGGGGAGACTACGAGGGGAGACTCCGAGGGGAGACTCCGAGAGGAGACTACGAGGGGAGACTCCGAGGGGAGACTACGAGAGGAGACTCCGAGGGGAGACTACGAGAGGAGACTCCGAGGGGAGACTCCGAGGGGAGACTCCGAGGGGAGACTCCGAGGGGAGACTACGAGGGGAGACTCCGAGAGGAGACTCCGAGGGGAGACTCCGAGAGGAGACTCCGAGGGGAGACTCCGAGAGGAGACTCCGAGAGGAGACTCCGAGGGGAGACTCCGAGGGGAGACTCCGAGGGGAGACTACGAGGGGAGACTCCGAGGGGAGACTCCGAGGGGAGACTACGAGGGGAGACTCCGAGAGGAGACTACGAGGGGACGGTGTTCCTCGGTCAGAGCGGCCGGGTGAGAGAGATGTAGTTAGAATAAGTGGTTGGGGCTTATTGTTTTGTCAACGCTCTCTGTAGCAACAGGAGGACGTTCTGGGTTCTCCAATGGAGCCCATAATGCCCCCTGCTGTGCATGTCGATTATGCGCCTCTTGTTTCACACTTCATCGTCGAATGTTTGAACCGGACGTCTTAAAATGACGTCTTAAAATGCGCTGAAACGACACACAATCTGCATCTTCACCGTGTTTAGGACGGAAGAGGACGGAACGTAGTGGAGGTCTAACGCGGATCACAAGCGTCTCTTAAATGCCAAACAAGTTGCTCACAATTCATGATAATTGATGGGATTAGGGGAATGACATGTGATACACAGACTCCTTACTTGGCTAGAATGCTATTGACGTGTTTTGGACAAACTACAGGCTACCGATGGTCGACTTCAGATACAATTTAGTGTGGAATGCATCATCTCACAGCGGTGATTCCGCTGTGAGACGTAAGTCCTTCATTGCCTGCATTGTGCCTGGCATATTCAAAGCAAACCTATTTCTTACTTTATTATTTGAGTATCAATCAAAGTACATAAGGTGACATCCAAAACCACTTTTCCCCTATTTAATGAATTGAAAACTGCTGATGTTTTGTGACGTTTTTGGAACTGTATCAGTTTAGGACAAACCAAAATGACGTGGCTCACTTTAAGAGTTGCAAAGTTACCCACTGAGCGCCACTTAACACCATACCTCCCTGCAGTTATTTTAGTACCTGCCCCTACTCCCACCCCCACCCCCACTCCCACCCCCAGGTCAGAGTTTAAAACGGAGCTTGGGTGTCGGAACAGAAGTGAGCGCAGAGTGGCCCTGAGGGCTGGTTCTCATGTGGATGAGTCCCTTGTCCCTGCTCCATGTCCAGGGCTTGGCATTCCTGCCCTCCCAGGCCAGGGTGACAGAGTTGTGTGGGCAATGGAGCCACAGAACAAAACTGGACAGTTTGGGGAAACTCCCTGCTGTTTGGTGGACCTTCAGACAAATTGCATATTCCATAAAGTCAATGTGGTTTGTTTGAGATTAGCTTGAGTATTTGACATTTTCTGTTGTCTATATACGATATATTATATATTAGATATTGTGAGTGTCAACACTCAGTCAATTCCCAGCAACACTGCGTCCTCAGCAGGACATGTGCCACAACATCTGCGCTTCTTCTTATTTCTGACCCAGGAAGAGCCATGAGGACTTGGCATGGCTCTTATTTCCCCGGAGGGGTCACATGTTCTTTGGTATTCGAAAAGGCAAGAACCAGGACCTTTGTCTGGATACTTTATTGGATTTTTGGCCCCTGGTGAAGTTGGGCCTGTTGCTTCCCCACACAGGAAGGCTGAGCGCTGGAGCAGCTTCCTCCATAGGGCTGCAGGGTCTGGTCCTAGCCAGGGTCTGGTCCTGGCCAGGGTCTGGTCCTAGCCAGGGTCTGGTCCTAGCCAGGGTCTGGTCCTGACCAGGGTCTGGTCCTGGCCAGGGTCTGGTCCTAGCCAGGGTCTGGTCCTAGCCAGGGTCTGGCCAGGGTCCTAGCCAGGGTCTGGTCCTAGCCAGGGTCTGGTCCTGGCCAGGGTCTGGTCCTAGCCAGGGTCTGGTCCTAGCCAGGGTCTGGTCCTGGCCAGGGTCTGGTCCTGGCCAGGGTCTGGTCCTAGCCAGGGTCTGGTCCTAGCCAGGGTCTGGTCCTGGCCAGGGTCTGGTCCTGGCCAGGGTCTGGTCCTAGCCAGGACAAATCCACCCGGGCTAAGTAGGGCCAAGCTTAGCAGAGATCCACTGAGAGTCCAGCTGGGGTAGGAGTGGGACATTAAATCAAATCTAACTTTAAAGGGGGCATAATCAGCTTCTAGTGGAAGCTGCTGCCACTCCGCTGTAAAGCGCTGTTTGAAACAAGGGAAGACAATCAAGTCTTTGTTTTCTACTAGTCCCTATGAGGGAAGGGAGGTTTATTAAAGCAATGGGGCGGTTTCAAATCCGGGATGGGATGTGAGGGACCTCTCTGCCTTATTACACACACACACACACACACACACACACACACACACACACACACACACACACACACACACACACACACACACACACACACACACACACACACACACACACACACACACACACACTACATTTTTACTTCCCTTCAAGTTTACACAGTCAACATTCTCAAAGGTGAGCTGACAACCTTTCTGTGTGTGTGGAGCCGGGGAGTCTGCGCATACTGTAGGGTGGCTCTACTGTAGGGTGGCTCTACTGTAGGGTGGCTCTACTGTAGGGTGGCTCTACTGTAGGGTGGCTCTACTGTAGGGTGGCTCCACTGTAGGGTGGCTCCACTGTAGGGTGGCTCTACTGTAGGGTGGCTCTACTGTAGGGTGGCTCCACTGTAGGGTGGCTCTACTGTAGGGTGGCTCCACTGGCTCATTGGAGACCCCCCCCCCCACCTAAATAGGACCTAAATAGGCAATTATAAGACAAGTGTAATTAATGGCAAATTGTGCCTGCCAATCAACCACCAGCCTTGTGTAAATGGATCAGTGACAATTGGCTCAGGTTGCTCTGCCAGCTGGTGCCCCCCCCCCCCATCAGACCCTAACCTTCCCCCTGCATGCTGCCCACCACCCCCCCCCCCCATCAGACCCTAACCTTCCCCCTGCATGCTGCCCACCAACCTTCTAATTAACCACCCTGATTAACAGAGCCCTTAGTGGTGCTGTAATGGCCTGTTGTTTCCTCTTAGTGGCCCCGTGAAATGTACCCTGAAATGTACCCTGTCTCCCCTTGGAATATCCATGTTGTAAACACTGGTCCTCTATCCACCACGGATCATGTCCATCTATTGGTCTTCAGTGTGTCAGGTCCTTGTTGTTGTAACGTGAATCAATAGAATGAAACCCACTGAAGCCCACACAATGAACCCATTAGCTTAGTGTCGCAAGAACAGCCTTTGACTCGCAGGCCATTTAATATTTAATATTTGCCGATTCAAATGCATTAAAACACAGGTTGGTTCTAATGTATTTTTTATGTATTTGTTATAAAATGGGATTACAGGCAGACGTGCGTAACTGTTCGCTCATGTCACTCAAACCCTCAATTCACGCATATAATAGCGGCCGCGGTTAACTCAGCGTTCGGTTGGACGTTGAGGCGTCTGAAGGCACTTTGCCTTTTCGCCTTTCGTCACAAGAATATTTCCATACATATTTACAAATCCTGACAGTGCTTACGACTTTTTTGGTGTGCTTTTGGAGGACCTCCATCTGCCAACGGCCGCTCGCCGCTTGCCACCGCACTTGTGATGCAAATAGGAAACATTGTTAATCTGCTGGGCTCTCAGAGAGAGAGAGAGAGAGAGAGAGAGAGAAAGAAAGAGAGACTTCCTCCTCCTCCCTCTTTTGAAGAGATACCATGCCGTGCCCGGCTCATTGAGCAAAGTGTTTTGAGGGGGCGAGAGCCAATGAAAGGTAATAGGATAGCGTGAGAGAGAGCGAGAGACAGAGAGAATTAAACAGTGAACTAGAGTTTTGCTGCAGTCATTTCTTGGGTGTCACCCATATTGTCTTATTATCCTCCAGGCGGTGTTGATTTGGTACGGGAGTAATTGGAAAAATTCCACAGCTTCCATTTGGTGTGCGAGGTGAGGATTTTCCGTAGGGCTACAAGAGGCCTCTTTTCCTGCCCACGGCAAACTATATGTCTGAGGACCTAATTGAGGCCACCTTAAAAAACACTACAGTGGATGAATGGCTTATGTAATGAGAGGATGAATGGCTTATGTAATGAGTGGCTCAGAGGAGGAATGGTTTGTGTGCGTATCAACCCTCCTTTGCAAACATGACTTCATCGTACTGGGAGCTCAAGGGCTACCAGCACGCTACACACTGGTGTAGCGTGCTACACCAGTGTGTAGCGTGCTTCAGATGCACTGTGTTGCCATTACAAGGTTTGTCTTTCAAGCGAGAGCAGAATGGAGGTTTTCAGAACCTCTCAAGTCTAATCTTTATTTGCTAGAGCTCGTGGTGGTGTGTCAAACACCACCTTGACCACTTCCCAAAAATATTCTTTCCTCTTCCAATCTTCAAGTCGAAACAGCGTTGTCCGCAGAATTCCTGTCTGTCGGGACACACAATAGCTCTGTGAAAACCTGAGGACCACCGGCCGAGAGGAGCTCAGAGCCAAGGCCAATATCAAGGTGTCTGGAAAGATCCCCCCCCCCCCCATGCCAACAGAGGTGCTTTGATTAGAAAATCCTCGCTGACCCAGAAACGGCTACTCTGAGAAACGGGTTAGAGACGGCCATTCTGGCTCTTGTTCTCTTCCTACGAGGGCTTCTTCACATGCTTGATTGCGTGTACGGGGTGAAGGATTACCTCCAACCCCCAAACTTGAAAGGATAAATGTCTTCGTCTGGCTCTCTCAAGGAGGGAACATCCGATTCAAAGATTTGTATTATGAAAGCAATCCTTAGTTGAACAATGGGGTCATTGTAGATCAATGTTTTCACCTTTTCCAAGTGTGCATACAACAATCAAAACAAAATTCTCCCCAGGTTTGAATTGAAAGACTGCAGAGGTAAGCCATTCCCAAACTGCAAGGCTGTGACATAGCCTACTAGTTTAGAGTCTGATGTCTAGGAAGGTGACGCCACAGAGGGGGACAAAGATCACCCCAATTATGTGTGTGGAAGACGAAGAAGCGGGGGGAGGTTCCACCGGTCTTTGCGCTCACCGGGGAACCCCTAATAGCCCAGGCACACACAACAGGGAAGAGCCCCCAGCAGAACCCTGCTCCGGGTTCCGCTGCAGTAGCGCTCAGAGAGATCATGCAGCCCTGGTCGATTGCTAAAGAATCTACACTAAATCAAGTAAAACCCCATTGGATTGTATATATTTTTAACAATTGTTTTCATTCTTATCAGAATGACATTGTAATCAAAGTGGGAAGGTTATGGATGACTACAACAACCACATGGTCATACTCTACCTTCAGCTTATAAATGAGCTCCTCTTGACAGGCATTCTGTCTCTGTCTCGGTCTCTCGCTCTTTCTCTCTCTCTCTCTCTCTCTCTCTCTCTCTCTTTGTCTCTGTCTCTGTCTCTCACTCTTTCTCTTTGTCTCTCTCTCTCTGTCTCTCAGTCTCTCTCTCTCTCTCTCTGTTTCTCTCTCTCTCTTCCATCATGTCTCTTATTGGAAGCACACAGTGAATGCCTTCGTGTTTTGTGTTCATGGTCTAGATTTACACCAGATTTCTCCTTTTGTTTCCATATCATCTGCCATCATCCAGCCCTATTCTGTCAGGGCCCTTTTGGATGAAAAAAAAGAGAAATATTTGAAAATCCAGAGCTTATGTGAATAGGGCGACATGCACCTTGAGAAGTGAGTGCTATGAAGAAAGTGAAATTTGACAGCAACAAGAGGGGTTTGAGGCTTGTGCTTACGTCTTTATTGCCAACCTTTTAAAAAATTTCTGAACATACAAGAACAAAGAGAGACATGTCAGTCTACCGTCGCCAAGTGGCCGAACAAAAACCATCATTGTCTTCTTTGCGATCCATGCTCAATCAGGCAAGCAGCTGCTGTATCTCAGCTCAACCATGCTAACAGCCTGGCTTGTTTTGTGGCTAATGGCTGACCCAGAAATTGAGAAAAAACAGTCAAGTTATGTGAAACAGATTGTTGGTGTAAGATTGCTTCAGATCCGATCGGAGTAGATAGGTGAGTTGTTGCTATTTGATGGCTGCCATCTTCAACTGAAGGACTGGAGTAGGAATTGAGAAATGAGGAACAATGCAGGCAGGTGAAAAGAAAAGAAAAGCCGGTCTTTCACTCTGAAATTCCTTGACTCTAAGCCAGAAACCTTCATCATCATCATCATCACTACCATGTATACATGTGTATCTGATGTTTTTGTGGGGTTGGTATTTTAACAGTGTGTTGTGTCAACCCTCTCATACCCTTTGGTCAACCTCAGGGACGGCTGTTTTATAATGGTCTGCTGTAGAAATTGTGAAAATGTGTGTTTCTGCATTAATATGGCATATTTACATGCTTGACCTCTGTGGCGCTTTCTATGGAAATGAGGATCATAACAGACTATGTGTACTGAAGCTTGTGTATTTATGGGAAGGCAAGTCTCTCTCTCTCTCTCTCTCTCTCTCTCTCTCTCTCTCTCTCTCAAGCAGATTTGTTGTTGTTATGTGTGTGCTCTTTATTTACTTCCTGACTATATATTTGTATTATTTACAGACCTTGTTATTTAGACCATGCAGAGTGAACAGGCTCTTATCTGTTTAGCCACGACATCCCTTAGCTTATATTAAACCCAACCGGTCCCGGGCTGCTTTGGACCAACACAAACTCTTTATGCCCCCGGAAGAAACCATTTCATATTTAAAAAGGCGCCATTTTACAACACGTCGTAACCTAAAGAACAAATAGGAAACCTTTCCCAGCGCCCTGCAGCTCGGCCTCTCGGTGCGCTGGAAGTCGAGGGGCCGCGTTTCCACCGTTCGGTCAGGAAGACCAGAAGTTCTTCCAGACTGTTTGTCACAGCAGAGACGGAGCCCTGAGGTCCAAGTAACCCCTATGTAGGGTCACGACCCCACTGATCCCAACCCAATGTCAGAAGGTTTGGCCTCCCCCCCAACCCCATGCTAGATGGTAAATGGACATTTATATAGCGCTTTTCTAACCAATGGTTACTCAAAGCGCTTTACATATCAAGTCTCACATTCACCATTCATACACACATTCAACCACCGACGGAGGAGTCAGCCATGCAAGGAGACAGCCAGCAGGTCAGGAGCCGTTAGGGTTAGGGTGTCTTGCTCAAGGACACCTCGACAGCTTTTGCTAGGAGGAGGCGGCAGGGATCGAACCAGCAACCTTCCGGTTGTAGATGTGTTGTGCGTCCCAAATGGTGTGTTGGTGAGTGGATTTTGTTTAGTTTGTCTTCGTAGGCGCCTCTTAGGCAAATGTTGTTTGAGGGAATTCCGCTGCTTAAGAACAGGGCTTCCTCTCACAAGCTCCTGGTTTTATCTTCCTCTCGTATATTTACTCAACGTCATTCGCCGAGGAGGCGACTGGCGGTTTGTTGTTTTTATTTTGACAAACAAATCCCAGTTTGAGCCCCGGTATTCTGGGGCTTGGGCTGAAAATGTGTCGACGAATGAATTCCACGTTGATCGATGTGGATTTCAGAGTTTTTTTTTTGGTTCACCGCCGTTGTCCTCATCGTCAGCCGACGTACTGTAACCACAGTTGACGTTGTGTATGCTGCAGATCCGTTCCAAGCGCAAAACACTTTTCATTATGGGGGCCCGGAGTCTTTGAAGAGCATAAGAAG
Organism: Muraenolepis orangiensis; assembly: GCA_027704905.1. Lineage (NCBI taxonomy): Eukaryota > Metazoa > Chordata > Actinopteri > Gadiformes > Muraenolepididae > Muraenolepis > Muraenolepis orangiensis. The sequence continues at coordinate 1,296,052 of CM051002.1, forward strand.
AGAAGAGGCCATCCATCACACGCCGTGTGTCGAGACTTTTCCCCGAAAATCCTCCACGCCGAGGCTCTCTCTCTCTCTCTCTCTCTCTCTCTCTCTCTCTCTCTCTCTCTCTCTCTCTCTCTCTCTCTCTCTCTCTCTCTCTCTCCTCTCTCTCTCTCTCTCTCTCTCTCTCTCTCTCTCTCTCTCTCTCTCTCTCTCTCTCTCTCTCTCTCTCTCTCTCTCTCTCTCTCTCTCTCTCTCTCTCTCTCTCTCTCTCTCTCTCTCTCTCTGAGACACAATTTACGCAGCCCTCCAAATCCGGTCAATATTTATGTTAGGGCGTACATTAGGAGCCCACAGCACTCTGATCAAACGTCTTTCATGTATGAGACTAACTCCCGGCCCGGCTCACAGAAGCTTTCTGAAACCGGGTTCCTAGTGGAGAGGTGGGTCAAGCAGAGCCCCCACCCCTGTAGCTCCCCTGTAGTAGAAAGGTCTCCCTCAGGCTTCTCCTGAGGGAGACCTGTTGGCCTTCGCTCATCCAACAAAGGCAACAGTGTGGCACCACAGAAGTGGACACCTAGTAAGCTCAGTCTCTGAATCCACCCATGTTATGAAACATGCAGCACCGGCTGCTTCACATTAGGAGTCCCTCAGGGCTGCAATATGGGCAATTGTCCATCTCCCCGATTAAACCAAAATCTATTTTATTTGAGGGAGTACCTTTTTTTTTTTTTAATGTATTACATTTTTTTAAATTCATGATTTTTACATAACCCAGTTTGATAAAAATGTAGTCAAATAGAAGCATGTTATTTCTTGTGTCAAGGAATCACAAGACGAAGGGGTCAAGGTCTCTTTATGAGTGGACCTTGGTTACGGTGACGGCCCTCAAACCAGCACTTACATGTCATCAAACTGGGAACGCTTTCTCCCACGTTTTTGCACTGATTTTCCCTGGCAGTTCAGAGAGAGTCAGTCACACGTTTATTCGCTCACAGCTAGAAAACCATCCCAGCCCAAGGGTCCGTTAGCTCTGTTTTAGCCTTAGGGGGGGGGGGGGGGGGGGGCTAGCGTATTTTTGTGCTCCTAACCCCCCCTCCCCCCCAACTCCCAAACCCCCCCCACCTCCTAACCCCCCCTCCCCCCCAACTCCCTAACCCCCCCCCCCCCAACTCCCAACCCCCCCCCCACCTCCTAACCCCCCCCCCCAACTCCCAAACACCCCCCCCCCAACTCCCAACCCCCCCCCACCTCCTAACCCCCCCCCCCCAACTCCCAACCCCCCCCCCACCTCCTAACCCCCCCCCCCAACTCCCAAACACCCCCCCCCACCCCCCCCAACTCCCAAACACCCCCCCCACCTCCTAACCCCCCCCCCCAACCTCTTAACACCCCCCACCTCCTAACCCCCCCCCCCCCCACCTCCTAACCCCCCCCCCCCCCACCTCCTAACCCCCCCCCACCTCCTAACCCCCCCCCGGCTGGTTCACAAGGTCCACGTTCAGGTCCACAGTTTTTTTCTCAACATGTTGTCAAAGGGTGGTAATGATTATTAGACCGGAGGAATAGACAACCTGCGAGGAGGTCGACAGAGACCCTCTGAAGGGGGCGGCCTCGGAGGGGAGGGGGCGGCCTCGGAGGAGAGGGGGCGGCCTCGGAGGGAAGGGGGCGGCCTCGGAGGGGAGGGGGCGGCCTCGGAGGAGAGGGGGCGGCCTCGGAGGGGAGGGGGCGGCCTCGGAGGGGAGGGGGCGGCGGCCTCGGAGGGGAGGGGGCGGCCTCGGAGGGGAGGGGGCGGCTGGTGGATCATTGGCACCGTTTAAACAGGATTATGGGTAATGTTGGAGTGTGCGGCCAGCGGCCGTAATCTTGACCTCCTGGGTTACACGGAGGTGTGGACGGTCCCACCGTCTCCAACCAAGAACAAGAAGACATTACATCACATTAGTCATTTAGCAGACGCTTTTAGCGACTTACAATTAGTGCATTCAACAAAGAGCAGGGTGGCCAGAGAACTAGTGCTCACCAAGGTCAAAACAAGCCTCTAAGAGCAGAACTAGTGCTCACCAAGGTCAAAACAAGCCTCTAAGAGCAGAACTAGTGCTCACCAAGGTCAAAACAAGCCTCTAAGAGCAGAACTAGTGCTCACCAAGGTCAAAACAAGCCTCCAAGAGCAGAACTAGTGCTCAGGTAAAAGTACAATAGGTGGGCTAACAATAGAGCTAACAACATAACTAGCAAGCAAACAATCCAAACAAACCAATATGGCGAGCAAGACGCTGCCTAGAGGAAGGATCAGGGTCGTCCATGTCTGTCCCACCGCCGTTTGTATCGTCCTTTTCCCATTTCCTCACTGCCTTCTCCTCATCCTCCGCTGCTCACCAGAGAGAGAGAGAGAGAGAGAGAGAGAGAGAGAGAGAGAGAGAGAGAGAGAGAGAGAGAGAGAGAGAGAGAGAGAGAGAGAGAGAGAGAGAGAGAGAGAGAGAGAGAGAGAGAGAGAGAGAGAGAGAGAGGAGAGAGAGAGAGAGAGAGAGAGAGAGAGAGAGAGAGAGAGAGAGAGAGAGAGAGAGAGAGAGAGAGAGAGAGAGAGAGAGCCTAAAGAACAGAAAGCTATTTTGAAGTTGTTGGCGACCGTGAAGGAGGCCGTGCTCACTGCCAGGTGCTGCCCTGATCAGATGCCGCAAGGCGGCCATCTTGTCGACAACGCCTCTGAAAGGAGCTTTGTATGTTTTTCCAGACGGAGACGAGGGGGAGGCAAGGCAGAGGAGAGAGAGTCGGATGTATTCGGCGTGCATCTCTGGTTTGTTGCGCAAACAGATATGTTTCCTTTTAACTAAAACAAGAAGATTAAAGAGAAACAGAATCCATCTTGCTGTGTCATCGGCTCTGTTTAAAAGCCTTAGGGTTGTCTTGGGCCCTCCCACTTTATCCTAAACAGCACCAAGCCAGTTCCCCTTGAGCTGCTCTTCAAAGCACACCCTGTCCCGGTCTGGGGATATTATTTTTGAACCGGTGCTCTGGGTCGGCCTCTGTGTTTTCGCTCGGCGGGGTGAGCTGAATGTGTGGTCCATTGTCAGTGTGGTGAGACGCTGGCAGAGGAAGGACCACCAAAGCGCACAGGAACCATTCAGACACCAGACAAGCCCAGACTTTCCTCTTGCCTTTTTTTTTTCGTGCACTGACCTCGACCGTGTAGTTTTAACACCTTTCCCCTCTAAATCTATTTTAGATTTCTCCCCCCACACACACACAGGCCCTGCCCTGGACCCAGCTATGTGTTACAGGGTCTCACCTGGTCGTATAAAGCTGATGCCCTGCCATGGGGCGGGCCTTCCTGGCCTCATTTGATTGGCTAAGCAGCCTGCTTAACTTTTAGTCTTTTTGTTCATTGAGTTGTTGTGTGACTCATGGTGCTGACTCACGCTAAGGCCCAGGGATCACATGATGCAACAACAATTGCAGAGATGGTTACTCGGAGGGACGGCATATGCCGATATTAGTTTCCCCTCATCCTTGTGCTGGCTCGACCTCTTTGAAATGCTCCTCTGGCTTATTTAAAACGTATGTAGTCTGTGCTTCGAGTTCTTAGCTCAAACATTTAGCATAAATACAAGGGCTGGTATGAATGAAGTTGGAATAGAAAAAGGGAGTCTGTGATTCTCTTTGACGTCCGTTAGAGCGCCACACAGGCATATAGCCTCAGATCAGCTACATAATCAGAACCTAAGGCTACCATGTTCAAACTCAAAGGACACATTTATTAATCAGAACAAAGCACTAGCACAGCGCTAAATATTGTTTTGTATTTGATGTATATGTTGTGTTCTACAGAAACACTCCAACTTTGACCTTTGCAATAGTATCAGTTTCCTCCTGAATCTCATGTTACTCTGGAACTCATTAACTCACAAGAACTAGTTGTTCCTGAAAAAACACTCAACAAAAACAATATTCACTTCACCTCGTCACTCTGCAGTAACATTTCAGCATAGTTTCACAAATAGCGGAACCTAAACTATAACGTCCTTCCATCCGTGTTGGTCTCCGGTCAGCATACGTTCTGTTAAATGCTAAGCTCATATGTAAAGAAAGTAGCACTAGAGTAAAAGCTCCTGGTCCACGCCGTGCTGTGGCCTCGGTCAACTAAAAAGCGGTTGTGATATTTGACTGAAGTCTTGTGATGGTGATGAGTGATGGTGATGAGTGATGGTGATGAGTGATGGTGATGAGTGATGGTGATGAGTGATGGTGATGAGTGATGGTGATGGTGATGAGTGATGGTGATGGTGATGGTGATGGTGATGAGTGATGGTGATGAGTGATGGGTGATGGTGATGAGTGATGAGTGATGGTGATGAGTGATGGTGATGGTGATGAGTGATGGTGATGGTGATGGTGATGAGTGATGGTGATGGTGATGGTGATGAGTGATGGGTGATGGTGATGAGTGATGAGTGATGGTGATGAGTGATGGTGATGGTGATGAGTGATGGTGATGGTGATGGTGATGGTGATGAGTGATGGTGATGAGTGATGGTGATGGTGATGGTGATGGTGATGGTGATGAGTGATGGTGATGGTGATGAGTGATGGTGATGGTGATGGTGATGGTGATGGTGATGAGTGATGGTGATGGTGATGGTGATGGTGGTGATGGTGATGGTGATGAGTGATGAGTGATGGTGATGGTGATGAGTGATGGTGATGAGTGATGGGTGATGGTGATGATGAGTGATGGTGATGGTGATGAGTGATGAGTGATGGTGATGAGTGATGGTGATGGTGATGAGTGATGGTGATGAGTGATGGTGATGATGAGTGATGAGTGATGGTGATGAGTGATGGTGATGAGTGATGGTGATGGTGATGGTGATGGTGATGAGTGATGATGATGGTGATGAGTGATGGTGATGAGTGATGGTGATGGTGATGGTGATGATGGTGATGAGTGATGGTGATGGTGATGATGGTGATGAGTGATGGTGATGAGTGATGGTGATGAGTGATGAGTGATGAGTGATGGTGATGAGTGATGGTGATGGTGATGAGTGATGAGTGATGAGTGATGGTGATGAGTGATGGTGATGGTGATGGTGATGGTGATGGTGATGAGTGATGGTGATGATGATGGTGATGGTGATGAGTGATGGTGATGAGTGATGAGTGATGGTGATGGTGATGGTGATGGTGATGGTGATGGTGATGAGTGATGGTGATGGTGATGGTGATGAGTGATGGTGATGGTGATGAGTGATGAGTGATGGTGATGGTGATGGTGATGGTGATGGGTGATGGTGATGGTGATGGTGATGGTGATGGTGATGGTGATGATGGTGATGGTGATGAGTGATGGTGAGTGATGGTGATGGTGATGGTGATGGTGATGGTGATGGTGATGAGTGATGGTGATGGTGATGAGTGATGGTGATGAGTGATGGTGATGAGTGATGGTGATGGTGATGAGTGATGGGTGATGGTGATGAGTGATGGGTGAGGGTGATGGTGATGAGTGATGCGTGGTTAAACCGTCAGTCTTCAATGAGGGAGCGTGTCAACAAACCAACAGCCATAGTTGCATGTATCTCGGCCAATCACTTGGTTGTTTGTTGCTATGTGATTCTGTAGATCCCTGAAGCCTAAACAGCGAGGGACAATCCAACTGAGGGGTTAAGGCCCCATTAAGGCTTCTGGTAGCTTCGTGTAGACCATCCAGTACCTTAAACAACCCCATCTCACCTCACCTCTGGGTTTGGCCCTAGCCTTGAGGCTCTTAGCCAGGGTGAGGGTGGGGGTGAGGGTGAGGGTGGGGGTGAGGGTGGGGGTGAGGGTGAGGGTGGGGGCGGGGGGACAACCCTATCTGCGCTGAAAGCTTTTGTCACAGAACACAACTCTCTCCAATCAAATCAGAGCCCGACCTCAAGAGTCAGCGCTGCGATGACACGGCCCGTACCCGAGCTTTCCTCGCTCTGATAGGCTCCTTGTCCACGGAACAAGAGAGTGTGTCATTCCACACATTCCAGTGTGGAGCCTCTGTTCTCTCAGAGTGACCTTCAACTTATCTCTCCATCAGTGCATGCCTCGGAGGGGATGAGAGGAACAGAGTGCCTGGGTATTTGGGTGGGGGGGATTGTGTGTGTGTGTGTTGATGTGTGTGCGTGTGTGTGTGCGGACAGACACAAAGAGCAGGTTTAACCTGTTGCAGATCTGGGATGCAGCCAAGCGCCTTGTGTCTTGGTGTGTGGTTATGAAGCTCTCCGTGTGTGTTTTATTTTAGACTAAAACGTATAAAGTGGAGAGTGATAGAAGACACAGAGTGCTACTAGACTCGTACAAAACATGCATGGAATCCTTTTTGAAGCTTACGTTAATGCAACCCATTCACTAACATGTCACTGGAGTACCGGTGCCTGCCTCAATAGTAAAGTGCTAATGAATCGCCTTTGGAAGAACTCTTGCTTTGGCTGCATAGCGACTACAGTCTCCCTCCAGAGCGGCTAGGCACTGGCTGGATGGAGGGAGATTGACGCCCTGGCAGCTGCCTTTCAGCCAGCGGTTATCGACTGTCACATCTGTCTCGCTTTACTGGCTTCTGGAGCGGATAACACCGGCGTGATTTACACCCCCCGAAATAACCTCTGGTCATCCAGCGGTGTTGATCACAAAGTCGTTTTATTTCGTGATTTACGAGCCTTAATGTCTCATGAAGGGTGAAGAAGGAGAGCTTTCTTGCCTTTCCGTTGTTTCGCCCACACACTTCGCACAGCGGCATGACGTTGTCGACTGAATTAACTACACTATTCTTCTATACATTATTCTGCCTGAACGTGATTGAGATTCTTTGACCTCGTTCCCAGGCTGTGTCCTCTTGTAAAAAGGGAACAGCCTGGTGTTAAACATGTTAAAAGTGTTGTGTGTTTGTGAATTACCCACTAAACAGGGCGGCTGTTCTAAATAAAACTATTAATAAAAGACGTTCATTACTTAGACGGGATCCTTGGGTGTCTGGATGTGATCTCAGGCAGGCAGGCAGTCAGTCAGTCAGTCAGTCAGTCAGTCCGTGTACAGCCGGGGAAATAGCGTGCGGCTTGTTGAGTGTGCTGACAAAGGAAATGGCTGCCAACACAACACTCTAAAGAATAGTTAATTAAATGTCTCATTAAGCATCACTCTGCTGGTCGTATGGCCTTTCTGTAGAGAATGACTCTACGGTGTGTGTGTGTGTGTGCATGTGGGGGGGGTACTTTTACTTTCAACGGCACACACTCATTAGGGTCCAATAAACCCAAATGGCCAAACGGTGTACAAGTGGAAGTGGTGCCCTGCGCCCGGCCAGCCCGCGGGTTGTGAGGTGTGACAGTCCAGTTAATCAACATCAACTCGCTTGCAAATTGCCAACACACGCCCCTCAGCGCCGCAGGGCCAACGGGAGAAGGTTTATTTAGTTTAGATTAAATCGGAAAAGGTCTCGTGTCTTTATCTCCGGACCCTGATGGCGTTTAAACTATGAGGTGCTTATTTGGGCGGGGGGCCAGAGTGCGATATTGTTCCATTATGTGGTTATGGTCCCCTTCCCCGCTGTGGCCGCTTTAATGCACCTGTTCAGAACATTAAAGACCCGCTCAATTTGGATTGGTTCTTTCTGCTCGGTCATTAAGGAGGAGGTTCAGGCCAGTCCGGCCGGATTGTAACGTTTTCCCCAATTGTCATATCTCTTTATTGCAGGCATGGGGCGCAGAGGAAGGGAATTATCTTCTCGCTATTCATACTGGTTCTGTTTGACTTGTCGCGAACAGCGGGACACAAAACTAATTTAGATATTTCACATTATCTTGAAGAAATGAATTATTCAACGGTCTGGAGTTGGAAAGCCTCTGTGGCTTGGGTTTAAACTATTTCAAATGCTCTTCAATGAGAAACTAAAGTTGAGCTACGGCCTCCCTGCCGGTGACGCGTTTGGCCAGAGCGTGTACAGAGCCCATTGCACGCTCTGCACAAGCAGCAGGTCCTGGTGTTCTGCTCCCAGCTCTCTGGGTGTGTGCTGATGGAGGGGTACCTGAGCTGTGGGTGTACCTCAGAGGCCAGGGGACACTGCTGTGGTTCTCCATGTTGTGTCCTCCTGAAGGAACCCTGCTCCCTGGTCCCTGGTCCCTGCTCCTGGTCCCTGCTCCCTGCTCCCTGGTCCCTGGTCCCTGCTCCTGGTCCCTGGTCCTGCTCCTGGTCCCTGCTCCCTGGTCCCTGGTCCTGGTCTACCCTAATGAGCTCCTTCTACATTCAGTCATGATTGAGCTCTGCTACGGGCTCTGGAGCATGCCATAAATCAGCTTAACCCCCATTCACACACACACAAGGTATTTTTTCTTTTTCTTTCAGCTATAGCAGACCATGGGTTATAGGAAGGGATCTTATGCCTGCCCTCGCCCTATCCTAGCCGGTATCACAATGTCATCATTTATAAGCATCAGGCCTTCCCTGATTTGGAAAAAAAGTTTTTCGTTTGAGCCTCAAGCGGCCATGTTGAAGTTTGGCTTGGCCTAGCTTGTTTTTGGCAGAGAGAGAGAGAGAGAGAGAGAGAGAGAGAGAGAGAGAGAGAGAGAGAGAGAGAGAGAGAGAGAGAGAGAGAGAGAGAGAGAGAGAGAGAGAGAGAGAGAGAGAGAGAGAGAGAGAGAGAGAGAGAGAGAGAGAGAGAGAGAGAGAGAGAGAGAGAGAGAGAGAGAGAGAGAGAGAGAGAGAGAGAGAGAGAGAGAGAGAGAGAGAGAGAGAGAGAGAGAGAGAGAGAGAGAGAGACTTCAGAGTCCAGCTGGACCTCATCTCCCTGCTCTGACTCAGGGCTGAGTGGAGAAGCAGATGATGTGTGTGTGTGTGTGTGTGTGTGTGTGTGTATGCAGGACAGACGCTACATGCATATTTTCGGGGCTGTGGGATTGGGGTAAGGAGAGGAAAAATAACAGACGCCATTAATATGTGTGTGACCGCAGAGGTCACATGACTTGGCTGTTATAGAGACTCCATTAGTAATGACCTCATCACCATGTGATGTGAAACATGCTGTACTCCCAGGTCTTCACTCGCAGTGGTTCAGACGTAGCCACGCATATATTATATTATATAGATATTACATTATATTAGTTGAGGAAATAATGGTCCGTGGTTTATGGGTGGTTCACGCCTCTTTGTCTTGTCGAATGACTCATAAATAGGTTTCCTACGGAGGGCGGCGGAGCTGTAAACCCCGGCCTCCGGTCTTGTGAACGTTACGACTGTTTGACTAAAGTGTCGGTCAGAAAACAACATGGCAGAGGGTCAACGCTGAACCTCCATTCGTAGACCTTAGATCCTTCAGATCAGGAATAACGGGGAAGCCAACAAATAAACTGTATAGTAGGCAAAACTACCGGCGAGACTCCAGCTCTGTTACAGCCTCGTGCTAACAGGTGCCGCCGCTATTCTGAGCCATGTGCTATGGGGTAATGACCTGCTGCTTCTCACTAGTCACGGAGGAGCACATGACCCCGTCCCTCGCCTGCCTCCGCCGCTTTCCCCATCGCCGCCGTCTGATCTTGAGAGCTGGATGCGGGGCGCGCCGGTGTTCGCACGCTCGCTCCGTGCTGGCATTCTGCTCGCCATCGGAGCGACCGGTTGGATATCAACCGCTAACGTGGCACGGGGAAAGCAATCTGTTTTTGTCGCCATGCGTGAACGGGAGCTGGTCAGCGTTGATGACCAGCAGCAACAAAAGGGCGCATGCCTTCACGCTAACCCTCTTGTTGACGAGCGCCCGCATGAAGTCGGTGCCAAGTGCATAACCCCCCCCCCCCTCCACCCTCTACACCCCCCCCCTCCACCCTCTACACCCCCCCCCTCCACCCTCTACACCCCCCACCCTCCACCCTCTACACCCCCCCTCCCCTCCACCCTCTACACCCTCCACCCTCTACACCCCCCTCCACCCTCTACACACCCCCCCTAGACACACCCCTCCTAGACACATCCCCCTAGACACATGCCCCCCCTAGACACATCCCCCTAGACACATCCCCCCTCCTAGACACATCCCCCCCTAGACACATCCCCCCTCCTAGATACATCCCCCCCCCTAGACACATCCCCCTCCTAGATACATCCCCCCTCCTAGACACATCCCCCCCCTAGACACATCCCCCCCTTAGACACACCCCTCCTAGACACATATCCCCCCCCTAGACACATATCCCCCCCAGACACATCCCCCCTCCTAGACACATCCCCCCTCCTAGACACATCCCCCCTCCCAGACACATCCCCCACCTAGACACATCCCCCCTCCTAGACACATCCCCCCCCTAGACACATCCCCCCCTTAGACACACCCCTCCTAGACACATATCCCCCCCCTAGACACATATCCCCCCCAGACACATCCCCCCTCCTAGACACATCCCCCCTCCTAGACACATCCCCCCTCCCAGACACATCCCCCACCTAGACACATCCCCCCTCCTAGACAAATCCCCCCTCCTAGACACATCCCCCACCAGACACATCCCCCTCCTAGACACATCCCCCCCTAGACACATCCCCCCTCTCATGTTATCCAGCATTAGGCAACTTGTGTCCACCTGTTGGTGTAAGGACACAAGGACTCTCTCTCTCTCCACGTACGAGAGTGCCACAAGCAACACTCAAAATGATAATGCCGGCTTTTATCCAAAGCGCTTTACAAGTCATGTAAAGTCCTCACATCACCCATTCATACACCGACGGCGGAGCACGTCAGTGGAGCACGTCAGGAGCAGGGTGTCTTGCTCAAGGACACCTCGACAGTTTTTGCTAGGAGGAGCTGGGGGATCGAACCAGCGACCTTTCGGTTGTGAGGCGACTGCTCTACCTCCTGAGCTAGACTGCCGCCTAATTCTACACACACCGTACCGCACTCCGACAGCACCGGGCGGCTAGAGAGTGGGGGGGATTTAAAGCCTGGATCACATGCGGGATGCTTGGCCTTCTCATGGCCCCCGGACGCTCGCAAATGTGTCGTAAACAACGAGAGTGAGAGAGTGAGAGAGTGAGAGAGTGAGAGAGTGAGAGAGTGAGAGAGAGAGAGAGAGAGTGAGAGAGAGAGAGAGTGAGAGAGTGAGTGAGAGTGAGTGAGAGTGAGTGAGAGTGAGTGAGAGTGAGAGAGAGAGAGAGAGAGAGAGAGAGCGCGCGCGCGCGCTGGGGAACAGACAGGCTGTTGTGTAACCCGTCCCACGTCAGCGGGTGAAAGGTAAGATGCTCTCTAATGAGTCCTGAGGGCCGACGTCAACGACTTCTGTCTTTTGTCGCCGGTCAGAAGGTGAAAGTAACGACACACAAGTCACAGAAGATGAAGTTGTGCTCTGACTTGGGAGCCTTGGCTCTGTGATTTTCCGCTCTTTGCCCAAATGAGCCAGCGCATAGACCTATTTTATGACCATGTTACAGCGTACCTTGTCCCATAAAAGAAGGATCTGAACCCTCAGACAGCCGGCGGTCTGAGGGTTATGACGGTCTTGACCCGCAGGAACCTCCAAAGAGAAGAGAAGGCCCAGCAGGAGGGAGCAGGAGGGAGGGGGTGGACATGAGGGGGGGGGTGGACATGAGGGAGGGGTGGACATGAGGGGGGGGTGGACATGAGGGAGGGGGTGGACATGAGGGGGGGGTGGACATGAGGGGGGGGTGGACATGAGGGGGGGGGGGGGTGGACATGAGGGGGGGGGGTGGACATGAGGGAGGGGGTGGACATGAGGGGGGGGTGGACATGAGGGGGGGGTGGACATGAGGGAGGGGGTGGACATGAGGGGGGGGTGGACATGAGGGGGGGGGTGGACATGAGGGAGGGGGTGGACATGAGGGAGGGGGTGGACATGAGGGGGGGGGTGGACATGAGGGGGGGGTGGACATGAGGGGGGGGGGGGGTGGACATGAGGGGGGGGGGGGTGGACATGAGGGGGGGGTGGACATGAGGGAGGGGGTGGACATGAGGGGGGGGTGGACATGAGGGAGGGGGTGGACATGAGGGAGTCTCTACATTAACATCTGCGAGGCTTGGGAAACACTTCAGTCCCTCCTGTAGTCAACTGTATTCTGATCAATGCTCCTGTGTGCAAACACTCTGGGATCTTTGCATTGGGGAAGTGTGTGTGTGTGTGTGTGTGTGTGTGTGTGTGTGTGTGTGTGTGTGTGTGTGTGTGTGTGTGTGTGTGTGGTGTGTGTGTGTGTGTGTGTGTGTGTGTGTGTGTGTGTGTGTGTGTGTGTGTGTGTGTGTGTGTGTGTGTGTGTGTGTGTGTGTGTGTGTGTGTGTGTGTGAACACATGGTCTGGTCATGGTCTGATGTAAAAGTCAGCCTCAATAAGTGATCTCTCCAATTTCCCATCGTTGTCACTGGTGCTATGAGGCTCATGCCCCCCCCTCCCTCATGTTGCCCCCCCCCCCTCCCTCATGTCCCGTCCCCCTCATGTTGCCCCCCCCTCATGTTGCCCCCCCCTCATGCCCCCCCCCTCCCTCATGTCCCGTCCCCCTCATGTTGCCCCCCCCCTCATGTTGCCCCCTCCCTCATGTTGCCCCCCCTCATGCCCCCCCCCTCCCTCATGTTGCCCCCCTCCCTCATGTTGCCCCCCCCCTCATGTCCCCCCCTCCCTCATGTCCCATCCCCTCCCTCATGTCCCGTCCCCTCCCTCATGTCCTGTCCCCTCCCTCATGTCCCGTCCCCCTCATGTTGCCCCCCCCTCATGTTGCCCCCCCTCATGCCCCCCCCTCCCTCATGTTGCCCCCCCCCTCATGTTGCCCCCCCTCATGCCCCCCCCCCTCCCTCATGCCCCCCCCCCTCCCTCATGGTCCCCCCCTCCCTCATGTCCCGTCCCCTCCCTCATGTCCCGTCCCCTCCCTCATGTCCCGTCCCCTCCCTCATGTCCCGTCCCCCTCATGTTGATTTGGATCATAGCTCTAAATCCTCCAGCTCACTATTAAGGCACAACTCTTCATGACGGGTGGATTTGGGCCCAATCGGCTGTCAAAGTGGGATCGTTTGCTAATGTGTTCAGCCGGCCGGCCCTCGGCGGAGGGACAAACTGAGAGTCAGAGAGAGGAATGCCTGAGGAGGAGGAGGAGGAGGAGGAGGAGGAGGAGGAGGAGGAGGAGGAGGAGGAGGAGGAGGAGGAGGAGGAGGAGGAGGAGGAGGAGGAGTGAAGGGGGGAGGATCATCAATGTATCGGGATTAACGTATTAAGAGACGTTTTAGGGCTTGATCTCTTCATCTCAGACTTGTTTACCTAGCACTCTCTTTTACCTCTCTCTCTTTTACCTCCCACACTGTCTCTCGGTCTCTCTCTCTCCTTTTTTCTCTCTTTCTTGTACCTCTCTGTTTTACCTCTTCTTTCTTTTACATCTCTCTCTCACTCCCTCCTACCTAGGTCTATTTATGTTACTTGTGTGTCTACCGCTCTCTCTCTCGGAAATCGGTGAGAGATGGAGGTACAAAGCTGTAGCCCCAGCTCTCTCGCTCTCGCTCTCGCTCTCGCTCTCTCTCTCTCTCTCTCGGTACAGTTCCCCCGGCTGGGAGAAGGGGGCGCTGCTCGACACCAGGAGGCGGAGATGGAGGAAGGAGGGGTTAAGATGTTTAAAAGGCCTAGATGCTGAGATCTGGAAATTAGACCTGCAGCTTCAACTCCAGCATGTGGTTGTGTTCAGTCCCTGACCTCTCTTATTATCAAGGTGCACCACCTGCTCCTTGGCTTTGAGACAGGGCCTTCTTCATGTCCGCTCTAAGGGCTTTGAGACAGGGCCTTCTTCATGTCCGCTCTAAAGGCTTTGAGACGGGGCCTTCTCCATGTCCGCTCTAAAGGCTTTGAGACAGGGCCTTCTCCATGTCCGCTCTAAGGGCTTTGAGACAGGGCCTTCTCCATGTCCGCTCTAAGAGCTTCGAGACAGGGCCTTCTCCATGTCCACTCTAAGGCTCTTTGAGACGGGGCCTTCTCCATGTCCGCTCTAAGGCTCTTTGAGACAGGGCCTTCTCCATGTCCACTCTAAGGGCTTTTAGACGGGACCTTCTCCATGTCCGCTCTAAGGCTCTTTGAGACAGGGCCTTCTCCATATCCGCTCTAAGGGCTTTTAGACGGGGCCTTCTCCATGTCCGCTCTAAGGGCTTTTAGACGGGGCCTTCTCCATGTCCGCTCTAAGGCTCTTTGAGACGGGGCCTTCTCCATGTCCGCTCTAAGGGCGTTGAGACAGGGCCTTCTCCATATCCGCTCTAAAGGCTTTGAGACAGGGCCTTCTCCATGTCCGCTCTAAGGGCTTTGAGACAGGGCCTTCTCCATATCCGCTCTAAAGGCTTTGAGACAGGGCCTTCTCCATGTCCGCTCTAAGGGCTTCGAGACAGGGCCTTCTCCATGTCCGCTCTAAGGGCTTTGAGACAGGGCCTTCTCCATGTCCGCTCTAAGGGCTTTGAGACAGGACCTTCTCCATGTCCGCTCTAAGGGCTTTGAGACAGGGCCTTCTCCATGTCCACTCTAAGGGCTTTGAGACAGGGCCTTCTCCATGTCCGCTCTAAGGGCTTCGAGACAGGGCCTTCTCCATGTCCGCTCTAAGGGCTTCGAGACGGGGCCTTCTCCATGTCCGCTCTAAGGGCTTCGAGACGGGGCCTTCTCCATGTCCGCTCTAAGGGTTCCTCGGTTCCAAATAGGGATGGGACGATCACGTTTTTTGCCACCGATCACCGATCACCGATCACAATGAGAAATATCTGCCCCACCGATCACCGATCACCGATTTTTTTATTTTTTTTGCAGCTATAGCGGTCTACAGTGTATTGCTGCTATAGCAGTCTATTATAGCAGGGGTTCCCAAACGCCGGGCCGCGGACCGGTACCGGGCCGTGGAGGTGTTACTGGCGAAACAGCTGTGTGTTTATCATCATATTTGACTCAAATAATTTGAGTATAGGTGAACGGCGGGCGGTATAATCTATATATAGAGATGATATATATAGTATAATCTATATATATAGATTATATAGCGGTATAATCTATATATATAGATTAAATATATATCGGCGGCATAACGAGAGACATACACGCGCTACTAAAGAGACTACGCGCTAGTGACGTGTCGGTCGCGAACGAGCCGGGGTTTGTGTTACGGGCGCTGCGCGTACATGCGCGTTTATACTGAAATCGAGCCCTGCCGTTTTGTTAGGGGTGTGTGTTGACACACACTTTGACAACCGGTCCGCGAAAATTGACAACTGGTCCGCGAGATTTTTTTTCATGTATCTGCCGGTCCGTGGCACAAAAAAGGGTGGGAACCCCTGTATTATAGAACAGTTTCATCCATCATGCATTCCTGGGGTTCTCGTTCTCCACGGTCAGTTTAACAAACTCGCCATGCTGCGCTGGGTGATGGGTTTTCAGGTGTCTTATTAAATTTGTCTTGTTGGTAAAGAAATGAGCTCACGTGTTTCTCACGTGCAGGATCGGCTATGAAATCGGCAACATTAAAGAAAGATCGGCATTCTCCGATTGCGCATTTTTCTTCAAAATCGGCCGATAATGATCGGAAGCCGATCGATCGTCCCACCTCTAGTTCCAAAGGAAGACTTTCACCCAGTTCTTTAAGTACAAACAACAGCAAGGCTAACAAACCGGAGAGTCAATCAGTGGCTGCAGAAAGCATGGCAAGCCCCGCCAAAAGTGGGCGGGTTGTCTTTGTTGTTGTTGTTGTTGTTGTTGTTGTGTGGAGGTGCTTGCATGCTGCATGGCCGCTAATTACCAGCACATGTCGGGTGAGTCATAATCCTGACTCGCTAGTGAT
>CM051002.1:1316831-1329331 GCA_027704905.1 Muraenolepis orangiensis
TGTGCGGAGCTTGAGGAACAGAGAGGACCAGTGGGGTGTGGGACCTCTCGAGGGGGGGGGGGGGGTGGTAATTAGACTAATTAAGCAGAAACCCAGCTTCCCATTCTGGCCCAAGAAAGACTTTATCCTCTCTCTCACCTATTTAACTTTTACTAATTACAGTATATTTAGTAACATATGAAGGAACATATCTATATGAAGGAACATATCTATATGAAGGAACATCTATATGAAGGAACATGAATATGAAGGAACAGATCTAAGGAACAGATCTATATGAAGGAACATGAATATGAAGGAACAGATCTATATGAAGGAACATGAATATGAAGGAACAGATCTAAGGAACAGATCTATATGAAGGAACAGATCTATATGAAGGAACATGCATATGAAGGAACAGATCTAAGGAACATGTATATGAAGGAACAGATCTATATGAAGGAACAGATCTATATGAAGGAACATGTATATGAAGGAACATGTATATGAAGGAACAGATCTAAGGAACAGATCTATATGAAGGAACAGATCTATATGAAGGAACAGATCTATATGAAGGAACATGAATATGAAGGAACAGATCTAAGGAACAGATCTATATGAAGGAACAGATCTATATGAAGGAACAGATCTATATGAAGGAACATGTATATGAAGGAACAGATCTAAAGAACAGATCTATATGAAGGAACAGATCTATATGAAGGAACATGTATATGAAGGAACATGTATATGAAGGAACAGATCTATATGAAGGAACATGTATATGAAGGAACATGTATATGAAGGAACATGTATATGAAGGAACAGATCTATATGAAGGAACATGTATATGAAGGAACCGATCTAAGGAACATATCTATATGAAGGAACAGATCTATATGAAGGAACATGAATATGAAGGAACAGATCTAAGGAACAGATCTATATGAAGGAACAGATCTATATGAAGGAACATGCATATGAAGGAACATGTACTGTATATGAAGGAACCTGAATATGAAGGAACAGATCTAAGGAACAGATCTATATGAAGGAACATGCATATGAAGGAACAGATCTATATGAAGGAACATGAATATGAAGGAACAGATCTAAGGAACAGATCTATATGAAGGAACAGATCTATATGAAGGAACATGCATATGAAGGAACAGATCTAAGGAACAGATCTATATGAAGGAACAGATCTATATGAAGGAACATGTATATGAAGGAACATGAATATGAAGGAACAGATCTAAAGAACAGATCTATATGAAGGAACATGAATATGAAGGAACAGATCTATATGAAGGAACCAGTCAGTGGTCCCAGAGTGCTGGAGATCTCTATGCTAATTGTTGTCATGTGAAGAAGTACGAGTTGCAGACTGTGTGACGATCTGTGTGTGTGTGGGGAGGGGGGGGGAGTGAGTGGGGGGGGGGGTTCTGTGTGTGTGTGGGGAGGGGGGGGGGAGTGAGTGAGTGGGCGGGGGGGGGGTTCTGTGTGTGTGTGGGGAGGGGGGGGGAGTGAGTGAGTGGGCGGGGGGGGGGGTTCTGTGTGTGTGTGGGGAGGGGGGGGGAGTGAGTGGGCGGGGGGGGGTCTGTGTGTGTGTGTGTGTGTGTGTGTGTGGGGGGGGGGGGTCTGTGTGTGTGTGGGATGATCTGGTGTGGAAGATAGCGACCTCCTCCTCCAGGCAGGGTGGAGGTTGGCCAGCCGCCCCCCGAATGAGGCCCTGGCGCTGCCTTGCTAAACACAACGTGCCCACACCACCAAATATGGACAAACCCTGTGTCTCCCTCTCTGTCTCCAGGTGTCGCTCTAGGTAGAGAAAACCAACTGAAACCAACCGCCTGACGATTGACATGCACCACACTGAGATGAACAGTGGTCTCTCTCTCTCTCTCTCTCTCTCTCTCTCTCTCTCTCTCTCTCTCTCTGTCTCTGTCTCTCTCTGTCTCTCTGTCTCTCCCTCTCTCGCTCTCTCGCTCTCGCTCTCGCTCTCTCTCTCTCTCTGTAAGAGAAGCCGTCACTGCTGTAAATAGCCCTTTGTGACCTGCCATGCAAGTACAACCTCCCAGTTTGGATTTCCCATATCATCTCTCTAGTTCCCCTCCCCTCTGTAAGTCTGTGGTGTGTGTGTGTGTGTGTGTGTGTCACACTGGTCCCCAGCTTGGGGGTAGGTGTTGTTGTGACAGGCTCTTGACTTGAGCTGCGTTCTGTTGCCCCGGCCCTCCTGTCATGCAAATAATCCCGTACGTCAGTCATGGGGAGGGAGAGGGAGGGAGGGATAGAGAGAGAGGGAGGGAGGGAGGGATGGAGAGAGAGGGAGGGATGGAGAGAGAGGCAGAGAGGGAGGCTGATTAGTAGCCACAAGCCACTGCGCTCTCTCTCTCTCTCTCTCTCTCTCTCTCTCTCTCTCTCTCTCTCTCTCTCTCTCTCTCTCTCTCTCTCTCTCTCTCTCTCTCTCTCTCTCTCTCTCTCTCTCTCTCTCTCTCTCTCTCTCTCTCTCTCCTCTCTCTCTCTCTCTCTCTCTCTCTCTCTCTCTCTCTCTCTCTCTCTCTCTCTCTCTCTCTCCTCTCTCTCTCTCTCTCTCTCTCTCTCTCTCTCTCTCTCTCTCTCTCTCTCTCTCTCTCTCTCTCTGACCCTTTTAGACCGACAGGTTTTCCAGCCACCAGGAGGGGAGGTGTATAATGGAGACTGAGCCTGGATTGACTTGCCTAATCCTCCAACAAAGTGTGTGTGTTAGGAGGGGGGGGGGCTCCAGATGCTAGTGTGTGATTAGTTACAAATGAGTTGGGGGTTAATAGCGCTGAGGTGAGTCTCACACACACACACACACAGGGTTTCCTGGACGTAGACCCCCCCCCACGCTCCAAACCCCCACACACCCATCCATGCATGGAGGGGTTAGAGTAGCGTCCGTCTTTGGACTGCAACCAAATACAGTGTTAATGGGTTTTTTCTTGCTTATCGTTGGGTACTAAAGAGTTGGATCGTGTGTCTTTGGTTTGAATCTCTTCATTACAAACATGTAACATGAATATCATGATACCATCTACATAATGTGTGTCCACGCAACAAATACCAGATCATCCTGATTGTCAGGTCCTGATATTGTTTGATTTATGATCATATTACACGAGACACCCTCTTAAGTTCAGCTCATCTTAGTGAGTTCTCTTTCGATGAATTGGGCTGTTTTCTGTCCGCCTCGTATGTCTGCAAGCAAACACGCGGGTGGAGCCAAATGTTGACAGTACAGCGGGTGACTGATCGCCTGTAAATGACTTTCATCGCCGCCTCGCCGCACACTGAGAGACTCAGTGACGTACAATGATGACGAATGAGGGTGGAGGTGGAGGTGGTGATGGAGGTGGTGATGGAGGTGGTGCTGCGTCATTGGAATGGGGGAAACAAGGACACAAGTGACAGCCTATGAATAGTATGAATACATTTATTTTCTGGTGACCTCATCAGCGAGACGGAACTAAAAAGGCACACGACTCTTTTTCCAAGTGCAGCAAAGTCCCAGCCATGACTTGTGTGTTTAGCTTCTGTTCTGTGAACCCTAGAGGGCCTCACTGTGTGGGGGAAAGCAGACCATATCACCCTCCATATCATCTTGATGATAATTAATATACCAGAATGTATATTGTATGTTATTCAGGCTGCGCATAACATTTCCCATTTCCGTTCTCTTCCCTTTTGAACCCTAGTGTCCCACCCTCTGCCGTTAACCATCAGACATGGTTCTCCTGCTGGGAGAGCAGGCCTATCCCCCCTTATACAGTTATGAATATATAGAATCATGTATCATATATACGCTACAGTTGAGAGTCTTGGCATCTCTTCTGCCCTTTTCCAGACCATTATCCACTTTGCCCAGACCACACTCTTTTAGCGCTGAAATTTCTGTCATTGGCTTGCTCATATCCTCTCTCTCTCTCTCTCTCTCTCTCTCTCTCTCTCTCTCTCTCTCTCTCTCTCCTCTCTCTCTCTCTCTCTCTCTCTCTCTCTCTCTCTCTCTCTCTCTCTCTCTCTCTCTCTCATCCTTCACCGCACAATCATGACCTCAGATAGAGATTGCGTTGAGCTTTTGGCGGGCTGCTAACTAACCTCAATGTAATGGAGGTTTCACGGTGGCGGACGGCTTGAGGTTCACCTCAGTGTTGATGAAATGCGCTGATCGCATTTGCTTTTCTAAATGTTTTGAAATGCAGATTTTCTTGGATGAAGGTCGGCATTGAAAAATAATCGATCATCATCCGCCGTCTGCCAAGCTAACGTTGTTTATGCGTTGTTGGCCAGTGGTGTGTGTGTGAAGGGTGGTTTAGGGGCGGGGCATGTGCGTCTGCGGTGGCCTCCTGCTTCCATGATTAAACAAGCGTGGGGATTACAGCTGGCAGGTGACCAGCTGAAGCCAGGGTTTGGTGACCAGGGTTTGGTGACCAGCTGACCAGGTGACCAGGGTTTGGTGACCAGGTGACCAGGGTTTGGTGACCAGCTGACCAGGTGACCAGGGTTTGGTGACCAGGTGACCAGGGTTTGGTGACCAGGGTTTGGTGACCAGCTGACCAGGTGACCAGGGTTTGCTGCTGGCTTTAGCTGTGTTGTGTTGGCGCCCGAAACCTCAACTGCAAACTACACTCGAGGTAAAAGTAAAAGTGAAGCAGAGTTTGCTGCAAGACGCCACAATGGTAGACCTATAGCAGACTTTTAATGTATTAATAATAATGATTAGAATGATTATACACTTTATTTTTATAGAGCTTTTCTAGGTACGCAAAGACGCCTTACAAAATAAAAAAAAAGATGGTGGCAATCAAACCTATACAGAAAACACCAGATGGATTTTAGGTGGGAAGCAAACTAAGCAGTTAAACATCTCAACAAATCCAACTAGCTTTGAGTGTTCAACACGTGCTCTATGAGGAGTGCAACCTAGAAGGAAGCACATGAAGAAAGGTATCGAGGAAATGAATTGAGATGGAAGCAACCACGGCGACGAGCCCCTGATCCTCAGCAAAGAGCCCAGAAGACGGCAGAAACAACCCAATTACTCCCGGGGGGAAAAGTGAAATGTTAAAAGCGATAGTTTGTCGTCGAGGTTCCTCCACATGAAGGAGCTCATTAATGGAACCAGAGGCTTTCATCATCAACAGCATCAACGGTCTGTTGAACAGAGACAATGAGTTAAGTTTCTTTCTAAAACACTGGGAGACGTCTCAACAAAGGGAAATCAATTCTTGGCGAGCGTCTTCAAACTAAATCAAAAAACGAATCCTTTCAGAGGCCCCGATGCGGGCCTCCCGATGCGGGCCTCCCGATGCGGGCCTCCCGATGAGGCCTCCTGATGCGGCCTCCTGATGAGGCCTCCTGATGAGGCCTCCTGATGCGGCCTCCTGATGCGGCCTCCTGATGAGGCCTCCTGATGCGGCCTCCAAAGGATTTGTTCTGTTTAGTTTTTCAGAAACTCAAACGGTCTCCTTCATTGGTTTTAATTTTGCGTACAAAATCATTAGCAGTGATGTAGGGATGTGGTCTCCATGCCGACCTCTCCTCTCCAGCGAGCAGTGATGTAGGGATGTGGTCTCCATGCCGACCTCTCCTCTCCAGCGACCAGCGAGCAGTGATGTAGGGATGTGGTCTCCATGCCGACCTCTCCTCTCCAGCGAGCAGTGATGTAGGGATGTGGTCTCCATGCTGACCTCTCCTCTCCAGCGAGCAGTGATGTAGGGATGTGGTCTCCATATCGACCTCTCCAGTGAGCAGTGATGTAGGGATGTGGTCTCCATGCCGACCTCTCCTCTCCAGCGAGCAGTGATGTAGGGATGTGGTCTCCATGCCGACCTCTCCTCTCCAGCGAGTAGGGATGTGGTCTCCATGCCAACCTCTCCTCTCCAGCGAGCAGTGATGTAGGGATGTGGTCTCCATGCCGACCTCTCTTCTCCAGCGAGCAGTGATGTAGGGATGTGGTCTCCATGCCGACCTCTCCTCTCCAGCGAGCAGTGATGTAGGGATGTGGTCTCCATGCCGACCTCTCCTCTCCAGCGAGCAGTGATGTAGGGATGTGGTCTCCATGCCGACCTCTCCTCTCCAGCGAGCAGTGATGTAGGGATGTGGTCTCCATGCCGACCTCTCCTCTCCAGCGAGCAGAGATGTAGGGATGTGGTCTCCATGCCGACCTCTCCTCTCCAGCGAGGCACTATGGAGATATGGCAGATATGATGGACATGGTAAAATGATTTCATCATGAGTTAATCTCAAATCTTCTACCCTTCCTCAAACAAAAATTCTTGCATTCTCGAGCTTGCAGTGCATGTGTTACATGTGAAAGTTCCTTTCTTTGTTGAGTTCAGTCTGGTCTGAACAACCTAGTGACTGGGGAACTCTTTGGGTAAACAGCCGTCCAGTGGTGTGAACCATCCGTGAAGCCTTCATGTGGTCCTTCCTTCCCCCCGGGCGTCTTTGTTAAACAATGCATTGGCTCTCGGTACGGAGGTGTCAATCTCGGTGTAGGGCTGAGGTACAGAGTTTTAAAAGCTTTGTCTTTTTCTTTCCTTCTTCCTCTGTTTGCGTCTTGTCTCCCCCCTCATCTACTCCACTAAACTCTCTCTCTCTCTCTCTCTCTCTCTCTCTCTCTCTCTCTCTCTCTCTCTCTCTCTCTCTCTCTCTCTCTCTCTCTCTCTCTCTCTCTCTCTCTCTCTCTCTCTCTCTCTCTCTCTCTCAGTCAGACGAGAGGGAGGAGCGGGGTGAGACTCCTGATGATCCACAGATGAATTCTCTAAATCAAGGGGAGATTTCAGTTCATGTGACTGATGATGAGGTAGTGGTGCTACGGGCTCAGCTCTGCTCCGACTCATCGGGGCGATGGAGGATAGGTGAGGGGTGAGGTACTGGCAGCTCCAACGCTCCACAGCTCTGTGGAGGTCAGGGAGGTGAGGCTTGCGGTCACAGATGGTGAATTGAGGAAGAGGAGAAGATGACCCATTCAAAGGCCTGTAGTGTACTGTAGAAAGTATTGCCGATCTCATGTTTGTTTTGTTTTGCTAACTGAAACTGGGGTGAAGAGTTGTCTTGGAGATGGTGGATCGCCACCCTTCGTTCAAAAAGTGTTCATGAAACCAAATAGGTGGTGAATGTCATGGATTTTGGGAGTTTTGGCCATCGTTGAAAGCAAAGAAAGCCAAGAGAAGGGAAGGCAGCAGCAACACGTGAGCTCTTCCATTAAGGAGCTGTGAGCTCAGTGAGCTGTGACGCACAGCTGGGAGAACAGACGTCTTCTCTGGGATCTGCTCAACATTCAATCATTTAGTCTTCGTCTCGTCCGCCCGTGCAGCCAATCACAAACTGGGCTGCATTCTTCATACTGGGGCGAGATATTAGCTGTCTTAGCTTACACCCTATTGAGTGTGTGTGTGTGTGTGTGTGTGTGTGAGACTTTCTTGGCAACTTGTTAGTTCAATGCTAGACATGTCCATCAATGCCCCCCTTCTCCTTGTCACGCTCTTCACCTCTTTGGCTTCTTTGACCATTTCACCTTCTTCACCCCCACCCCGCCCCCTGGGACTTCATTCTCTCTCTCTCTCTCTCTCTCTCTCTCTCTCTCTCTCTCTCTCTCCTCTCTCTCTCTCTCTCTCTCTCTCTCTCTCTCCTCTCTCTCTCTCTCTCTCTCTCTCTCTCTCTCTCTCTCTCTCTCTCTCTCTCTCTCTCTCTCTCTCTCTCTCCTCTCTCTCTCTCTCTCTCTCTCTCTCTCTCTCTCTCTCTCTCTCTCTCTCCTCTCTCTCTCTCTCTCTCTCTCTCTCTCTCTGTGTGTGTGTGTGTTTTCCCCGGGCCCAGCTTGGGGTCCAGCAGAGTTTTCCCCCCCCCTCCCTTCCTAACCCTCGTCTGGCTGCCAGTATTGTCCGGTCCAATGGTGCCGCCCACCGTGAGAGTCCCCACATACCTCAGCCAGCTGACTATTACGTTACAAGACACCAAGCATTGTGCTGGGGGTCATGTCCACTTCTCCCTTATTAAAAAGCCAAAAAACAAAGTAAAACTGGAACGGAATAGATGAAAAGAGCTGCATCCCGGATAGCGTTATCCACAGCCTCGTGGTGGTGGAGGTGGTGAGGGTGATGGTGGTGGAGGTGATGGTGGTGGTGAGGGTGGTGGTGAGGGTGATGGTGAGGGTGATGGTGGTGATGGTGGTGGAGGTGGTGGTGGTGGTGTGGTGTGTGCACCGCCAGGCGAGCGCCATGTCGAGCGAGAGACTCTTATATTATCTATTAGATCATCAAGATCCCCATCAGAAGCCTTCCCCTTCCCCCCAGTTCATACAATGAGGCTTCAGACAGAACGTTTTCATTGCCAGACAACCATTAATTCAGCATGGTGAGTGTGTGTGTGTTTGGGTGTGAGAGAGAGGGCATGTATGTTTGTGCCAAGAATAGGAAGAGGCATAACTCACACCTCTTCCCCCACCACACACTCACACACACACGTCTCTCTCTCTCTCTCTCTCTCTCTCTCTCTCTCTCTCTCTCTCTCTCTCTCTCTCTCTCTCTCTCTCTCTCTCTCTCTCTCTCTCTCTCTCTCTCTCTCTCTCTCTCTCTCTCTCTCTCTCTCTCTCTCTCTCTCTCCAGTGTCATCATGCACTGTGTGTAAATCTTGGCATTTAACCCCTCAGAGATGGGCGTGGCGTCCCTTTAACCCCTCAGAGATGGGCGTGGCGTCCCTTTAACCCCCCCGGGTCAACGGCCCAGCTTGTTGATGTGTGAGCCGGAGCTCATTGGCCTGTGGGCCCAGTGACAGGCCCGGGGTAGAGGAGGAACCGCTGGCTCTCCACTCTCACTGATTGAGGGGCTCAGCTGGCACACTGGATTTCATATACAAATACTCTGGACCTGCATAGAACTAAGCTCATATTGCTGCATGCGAACACAAATACATTTTGCATCTCAAAGCTGGCCCACAGGTGCCAGATGTTGCCAGATGTTTCAGCCTCCATATGAAATGGGATTAGAGCAGGAACATGGCCGCTACTCGCCTCCTGTTTGTTTTGGTGTCGCGTGTCTTTCAAATTCCCCGCGTGTTAATGAACCGGTTAAACAAACGCACACACATGTTGTAACGTCTCACTCGTCGCTTTAATCATAACCTTTAATTAACTACCCCCCCCCCCCGCGCGCCAGGGACACGTCACCCTGCCCACTTCGTTGATTTAGTAGTGGGGTATGTAAGGAAGGCTGGAGAGCGCTGGAGGAACGCTGTGTGGCGCTCATTGGCCGGCGGCTCCTGGCGCTGAACCAGAAAGGAGAGGAGAATGGCCCAGTCCCGCGGGAGAGAGTAACCATCAACCCTTGTCTTTCCATTTTACACTCTTCCGTTATGCTTGGTAAAAGCTTGAATGCTTTTCTTTGTCTGAAGTGGTTGTAGTGAAGTGAAGAAGTGTAATTTTTTATGTTGGGGGGGGGGGGGATGCAGCCATTGTTATCTACTCGCAAAAATCAGGAAGGCACTTTTCTGCCAGAGAAAATTGCAGCAAAAGTAGACAAAATTTGACACATTCAAAAAACCTTGTTTTGGAGCCCACACCAAACTGGAGAGATCTCCGATGCCTCCACCACATTGGCACTAGGTAGAATAAGGAGATGATTGGCTCTGGGGTAGCAAGAGGAGATGATTGGCTGCTGGAACGTGTTTGAGCGACGTCTGCTTGGGAGAGGACGAGGGCCCTGTGCTGGGCCAGATGAGGATGGATGGCCCAGAACAGAGCCCCTTCAGCCCTGTTTCTCATTCCTCCCCACCTCTCTGTCTCCCCCCTTATTCCTTCTTTCTCTCTCTCTCTCTCTGTGGGCTCTATTCATCTTCCCGTGACCGCCATCCATTATGGCGGCTCCCGGACCTTCCTGCCAGGGCTAGGGAGTTGTTTACTTTGGGCCACTTGCCTCTGGGCTGCTCCCCCCTACCCCCCACTGAGACCAGCAGGGGAAGCATAACATCCACAAGGCCCTCCCCCCCCCAAAACCCCCACCGGCCACCCCCTGCTAGTTCATAACCCACACACACACACACACACACACACACACACACACACACAACTCATCTTTCCATCCTAGCTCTTCTTCTTTCCACTGTGACTTGCTCTTTCGGAGCTCTGGGAATGCTCCAGACAGAAGGTCCAGAGGTTTAACCCTTGCTCTCCAGTCCAGCGATGTTCTACTCCTCCTCCTGGGGGGCTTCTGAGGGCCGGAGCCTTCCGCTAGTTGATTAAAGTCAGTGTTCCCCCCCCTCTCGTTCTCCTGTTCATGAGTGCGGGAACATGTCTGTTTGTTGACATGCTGGCAGCTATGTGCTGGTGTTTGGGCTATGGGAGGGAGGGTCATGAGGGGTCAGAGGTCATGTGTGGCATTGGGCTGAGACCGCCTGCCCTCCTCAGGCCCTCGGCCCAGCTGTTTCTCTGGCCCTGCTGTTTCTCTGTTTTCATGATGGAGCGGGTCGGCCGTGAGCTGAGCCCCTGCTCCCTGCTCTCCAGCAGTCCAGTGGGACCGGTCTCAGAGAGACCTTTAAAACCTCCAGCTATTTCTCTCGCTCGCTCTCTCGCTCTCTCTCTCTCACTCTCGCTCTCGCTCTCTCTCTCTCTCTCGCTCTCGCTCTCGCTCTCTCTGTGTTTTATATTTCTGTGCTGATGAGGTGCAGTCTTGACTCAGGCCGGTGAGGCTCATTTCATACACAAATCCAGTGTTGAGACGCGGGTGTTTCTCCCTCCTTGTTCTCCGGGCCCAAACCTCTGAGGGTGGGATGTGGCTCCATGTGGCGTGGCCCCGGTAACACGTTCCGAAGGCACAGCAAGGCGTGTCACATGCTTCTAGTGAGGGGATTTACTTTTTCCTGCCAGCTGTGGCACATCCATAAAGTATTTACACGCTCCCTAAAATATGCATTTAATGTAGAACTGTAACCGTCTAGTCCGACTAGAAAGAGGTCCCCCCCCTCCTCTCCCCTGCCGCTCCAGGATCACACATGCAGGCTTTGACATCAGCATTGTGATTGGATGGGGGCTGTTTTTGTTCTCCCGTCCAAGAGGGGGGGGGAGAGGAGAGGAGAGGAGAGGGGGAGAGGGGGAGAGAGAGAGAGAGAGAATTAATCTCTGGAAGGACACAGAGACTCCTGGTGGTCAAAGAGTGCACTACAGCAGTAGTTCTGCATGTTCATGTTCACGGATCACCTGTCGGTTACTAACGATGTCATAGTGGTGTTGGATCGGTGGTAAAAAGCTGCTTAGTTTTACTCATTCACTGCAGCAATGTTTTAAAATGTTCTCTCTGGTGTTATATGATGACTCCCACTTTCCACACTTCTGTCCTCTGTCCTGTATTTCACCTCCCGACATGGAGGTGTTAAGGGCGGCCCCTCCTGAGGTGTTATGGCCTGGTGTCATTGCAGGGCTGCCATTTGGGGAGCCCCTCCACCACCGCCTGCTGTCAAGCCACTGAAGGAAGACTCTGTGGAGACTTATCTGTTATCTACTTGCTGACACAACTGCTCACACACAAAGAGACAGATAGACAGACACGAAGAGACATACACACACACAGAGAGATACATACACACACACAGAGAGATACATACACACACACAGAGAGATACATACACACACACAGAGAGATGCATGCAGAGACAGAGACACACACACTCAAGACTCTATAGCGAGTCATCTTTGAACCTAGGGAGTGATGTTTTACCTGTTCTTTACCTCACCTGCGCCGTCGGGTCTGAAGTCAATTGTTGCTTTTTTAAATTAATTTTTCATTTTTCTGCCTGCCTCATCTTCTCTTGTAAGGCTGTCCCTCTGTCTGTCTCTCTTCCGTTGGGTTTACCATCACCACACACACACACACACAAACACACACACACACACACTCACACATTAGCCAGTCCAACACAAAACAGAAAATAATATATCAATCATTCCAAAAGCTCATGTCCCCTGACTGGCAGGTCACTCTCCTAATATCAGATCTCCCCTCCCCTCCCCCCCACACACACACACACACACACACACACACACCCATCGGTGTGGTCTGTCTCCATAGCAACAAGAGCTGTAAAGTTGGGGTGTATTTGTGTGAAGACGGAGCAGCAGGGCCGGTGTGATGGGGGATCCAGCCTGATAAGAAGAGCCTGGAAGGAGACAGGAACTCAATGTTAACACCGGCTGGGAGAAGTTGGCTTTTCGCTTCAGGGGGAAAGGTGTGTGTGTGTGTGTGTGTGTGTGTGTGTGTGTGTGTGTGTGTGTGTGTGTGTGTGTGTGTGTGTGTGTGTGTGTGTGTGTGTGTGTGGTGTGTGTGTGTGTGTGTGTGTGTGTGTGTGTGTGTGTGTGTGTGTGTGTGTGTGTGTGTGTGTGTGTGTGTGTGTGTGTGTGTGTGTGTGTGTGTGTGTGTGTGTCCCATTGCCAAACTCCTAAAGTAGCTTTTTTTTTGTAAACAAAGCCAGCAGGCTGGAAGCGGTTGCATAATACTGCCTTG
>CM051002.1:1331831-1354331 GCA_027704905.1 Muraenolepis orangiensis
TAACACGACACACAACAGTTGACAAATTCTAGTATGTACAAATTGTATGACACAAAATACAAACAAGCAGGGCTGGGAAATTCTACTTGATGGAAAAAGATAGTGAAGGATGTCTTTCCACAAAGAGATTCACATGAAGCACTTCCTGTGCATCTCTTGAGTTGAGACCACCCTGGGTGTGAGATCGACCAGCCCAGCACTTACCAGAGAACGCCTGGGAAGACGTCTCTACCGACGTTTAGTCTGACCTCCGGTGAAGTCGGTCCTCGGCCATGTATTAGTGCGTGTGCGCGTGTGTTTGTGTGTGTTTGTGTATTTGTGTATATATATAAATAAGTAGTGGTCCGGTGAGAATGTGTGTGTGAGAGTTCTTCTGGGCTGAATGCGTTGGCCCGGTGGTCAGCGTCTGCTCGGTGGGGGGCAGGATTGTGATGTAACCGCTCAAAGACTCTACCTTAAAAACATCCCCTCTCTCTCTCTCCCGCGCCGTCGGGAGTCAGATTTCCGACCGTAACCCCTCCCACGCCACAGAGCACCCTCTCTCTATCCCTAACACTATCCCCCCCCCGGCGCCAGTGCTGTGGAGCGGGAGAGAACAAAGCACCACCCATCAACCTGGAACCCTTTTCCGCTGCTAATCGTCACGCTAATGATGAGCCCAGTGGACAGAGCCGTCAACACAGCCCCTAACGGCAGGGAGAGGGACCATCTGAACCGAGGAAGAGGAGGAGGGTCCACCTCTGGAAACAGGGAAGGGAAGTGGTGTGAACGCACCGGGCGACGTTTTTTTTTTTGTTGGTTTTGTCTGTTCAGCGTTGTGGAAGAGATGAGATGCAGGAATAGGATCTAGGAATAGGTCTCTCCCAAGGTGATGTGGACACTGAGACACAGACGTTAATTCTCCTTAAGGATGTTTTTGGATGGAAGCTCTTTTCTTTTGGTGCATCAATTTTAACAACAAAGAGTCCTAAAGAGAAGATGCTTTTCAGAGACGGGCAAAAGGGTTTTTGCACATCTTTTGGTGGATGCAGGTTGCCATAGCGAGTATTGGAAGAATGGCCGTGTTGCCATGACGACTTGGTCCTGCGCGGATAGTGCATTAGTGTCATTGTTGTTGTCCTCTGAAGCACTCTTCACAGCCAGACACGTTATACCTTGGGTCTGAGAGGGGAATATGTTTCACTTAAAAACAAAGTCGTTATTTGCATCTTACAGCCGAAAATCCACTGTAGTCCTTTCCAGAACATCCCTCTCAATCAGCCAACATCTTTTCAACATCCTTAAAGTTATAATGGAAAAGTTAAAGTGCAGCCTGCTTAAAAGTGGTGAGCCTCGGTAGCCTGGTTGGCTAGTGATAAAGCCTAGCTAGTGATGAAGCCTGCTAGTGATAAAGCCTAGCTAGTGATGAAGCCTGCTAGTGATAGAGCCCAGCTAGTGATGAAGCCTAGCTAGTGATGAAGCCTAGCTAGTGATAGAGCCTAGCTAGTGATGAAGCCTAGCTAGTGATGAAGCCTGCTAGTGATAGAGCCTAGCTAGTGATGAAGCCTGCTAGTGATAGAGCCCAGCTAGTGATGAAGTCTAGCTAGTGATGAAGCCTGCTAGTGATAAAGCCTAGCTAGTGATGAAGCCTGCTAGTGATAAAGCCTAGCTAGTGATGAAGCCTGCTAGTGATAGAGCCCAGCTAGTAATGAAGCCTGCTAGTGATAGAGCCCAGCTAGTGATGAAGCCTAGCTAGTGATGAAGCCTAGCTAGTGATAGAGCCTAGCTAGTGATGAAGCCTAGCTAGTGATGGAGCCTAGCTAGTGATGGAGCCTGCTAGTGATAGAGCCCAGCTAGTGATAGAGCCTAGCTAGTGATGAAGCCTAGCTAGTGGTAGAGCCTAGCTAGTGATAGAGCCTAGCTAGTGATGAAGCCTAGCTAGTGATAGAGCCTAGCTAGTGATGAAGCCGAGCTAGTGATAGAGCCTAGCTAGTGATGAAGCCTAGCTAGTGATGAAGCCTAGCTAGTGATAGAGCCTAGCTAGTGATGAAGCCGAGCTAGTGATAGAGCCTAGCTAGTGATGAAGCCTAGCTAGTGATGAAGCCGAGCTAGTGATAGAGCCTAGCTAGTGATGAAGCCTAGCTAGTGATGAAGCCCACTAATGGTACCCACTGCGTTGTATCCTGCTGGTTTGTACCTCTAGTCTCTTCCTTGCGGGGGCTGCTGGTGTCAGGTGAAGGTGGAGTAATGAAGGTGGGGTAATGAGAGGCCATGTCAACCTGTGGTTCTCAATTAGAGCCACGGAGAATGGTCCCTTGGGACCCTTAATGACACCCCATCAGGACCAGGGGCCCGGTGGGCGGAGCAGGAGGCAGGGTCGGCAGTTGTCAAGTGAATCCTCAAACATGTCAATGGGGCCTTTGAACAAAAATATATATTAGTTGTAGGTCAAGGTCTCCGTTGTCATTAACACCAGGGTGTGCTTTTTTGAGAATGAAGATTGTATGAAGGGGATAACACGGTACAGTCTGTACTTAGTTACCGTGTCTGGAGGTTTCCATTGAACTCACACATGTGTACAGTGAGCAGGTCACCGGCCGTTATTAAAAGTATGTGGATTATAAAGCGGCACAAACCAACGGGGTGATCGTCTCCCCTCTCCTGGCATCTCAACACGCTCAACCCCACAATCAGTTTAAAGTGAGGAGCCTTGTGCTTTTCTCATTTGAAGCCGAGCGACCCTCAGTTTCTCCAGCGTGAACCAAGGACCTCTTCCCCGGCTGACCTTCCTTACTCCCCTGGCCCGCCCAAAGTCTACGTCTGGCAAAGACGTGATGGGCCCATTGCTCCACCTGATATTCAGCAGGTGATATCGATCCAAAGGTTCAACCCGGCGCGGCACGTCAGACCGGCGGTTGTTGGCCGGCTGTGAGCGTAAGATAAGGCGGAGGAGTCAAAGTGCTGTCTGCGTTTTAGTTCTAGTTTCTGATGCTAGCAAAGATCAACAGAAAACCGAACAGAAATAGCCTGTAAATTGACAGTCTTGAGCGATCCTGAATAAAACATTTTGATCGACTGAACTGTTCACCGCTCATGTGGTGCTCTGTGGTGGAAACCTTGTTCTTGTACTAGGTAAAGTGTTAAAGTTATGTATTCTAATCTTGTATTATTAATACCCAGAGTATGTAGTCGCGGTCACTCGACTCGCCCGGATGACCTTATTCACCCATGTATTGCTTTTCTGATGTCTGACACCTGTCGGCCGTGTCCCAGACAGCCAGCTGTCATTGTTAGGCCCATGTCTGTCCAAGGAGCGAGGTCCGTCCCCCTCCGCCGGGACGGTGTCCCCCCGGTCGGACGACCTCTCACCCCGCTCTGTTTTTATGTCCCACCCCCAGGCTGTCACATGCCCTCCGACTTGACGGACAGGTACAAATATACAAGCGTCCCTCCGGGGGTATCAAGGAGGAGAGGGGGGGGGGGGGGGGTCTTGGCCTTCTCCCGTCACTCAACTCTGCTGTCCTGAGGACAATACCAGCCCCCCTGCTTTCCACACTACTTCAACCCCAACTGCTATCTCCACTTACTGCTTTGTCTCCTAATTGAATAACAGGCACACGGCCTCGGTGGTCCCCCAGGTTGGTTGGTTAAACCAAAAGGAGTGGCGTCCAATGCAGAATTGACAGTTCAAAATTAGAGGGAGAAAGTCAATGTAAACCATCTGCTAAACAGGACCCTCAGCTACAGAAGAAGTAGTGTTAGGTTAGCATGGACCCTGGTTTGATGGAGATGATACAGGATATGAACAAATTGCATTAATGTACATAGATTAGCTTTTAGGCACATTCAGATTGACACTCGCAGTAAGTGACTCGGCAGTAACTGCTCACACACAACTGTCCCGTGTGGTCATTATTTAGTACACCAAACTGTGGCCGAGGGGGTGGAGGTGAGGGGTGGAGGTGACGGGTGGAGGTGAGGGGGTGGAGGTGACGGGTGGAGGTGACGGGTGGAGGTGAGGGGGTGGAGGTGAGGGGTGGACGTGACTGGTGGAGGTGAGGGGGTGGAGGTGACGGGTGGAGGTGACGGGTGGAGGTGAGGGGGTGGAGGTGACGGGTGGAGGTGAGGGGGTGGAGGTGAGGGGGTGGAGGTGACGGGTGGAGGTGAGGGGGTGGACGTGACGGGTGGAGGTGAGGGGGTGGAGGTGATGGGGTGGACGTGACGGGTGGAGGTGACGGGGTGGAGGTGAGGGAGTGGACGTGAGGGGGTGGAGGTGAGGGGTGGAGGTGAGGGGGTGGAGGTGACGGGTGGAGGTGAGGGGGTGGAGGTGACGGGTGGAGGTGAGGGAGTGGAGGTGAGGGGGTGGAGGTGAGGGAGTGGAGGTGACGGGTGGAGGTGAGGGGGTGGAGGTGACGGGTGGAGGTGAGGGAGTGGACGTGAGGGGTGGACGTGACGGGTGGAGGTGAGGGGGTGGAGGTGAAGGGTGGAGGTGAGGGGGTGGAGGTGACGGGTGGAGGTGAGGGAGTGGAGGTGAGGGGGTGGAGGTGAGGGGGTGGAGGTGACGGGTGGAGGTGGGAGCTGCGGTGTGTGTGGTGCAGAGATGCGGCCAGCACCCTGTTGTCATTACCGCCTTTGATTGCTCTCTGAACTCTGGGGGCTGTCAAACGCACCAAGGGATCCACCTGGGTCAAAGGTCAAACCATCCCCCTCGCTTTCCTCCAAAGACTTTGTCTCCTCATTAAAACCACAGTCTCTCCTCCCCATCCCCCTCCCCCACATCCCTCCAAACCCCTCCTCTCCGTCCCTCCCTCATTCCCTCCCTTTCTCTTACCCCTCCCTCCCTCCCTTTCTCTTACCCCTCCTCTCCCTCCCTTCCTCCCTTTCTCTTACCCCTCCTCTCCCTCCCTTCCTCCCTTCCTCTTACCCCTCCTCTCCCTCCCTTCCTCCCTTCCTCCCTTTCTCTTACCCCTCCTCTCCCTCCCTTCCTCCCTTCCTCTTACCCCTCCTCTCCCTCCCTTCCTCCCTTCCTCTTACCCCTCCTCTCCCTCCCTTCCTCCCTTCCTCTTACCCCTCCTCTCCCTCCCTTCCTCCCTTCCTCCCTTTCTCTTACCCCTCCTCTCCCTCCCTTCCTCCCTTCCTCTTACCCCTCCTCTCCCTCCCTTCCTCCCTTCCTCTTACCCCTCCTCTCCCTCCCTTCCTCCCTTCCTCTTACCCCTCCTCTCCCTCCCTTCCTCCCTTCCTCTTACCCCTCCTCTCCCTCCCTTCCTCCTTCTCTTACCCCTCCTCACCTCCCTTCCTCCCTTCCTCTTACCCCTCCCTTCCTCCCTTCCTCCCTTTCTCTTACCCCTCCTCACCTCCCTTCCTCCCTTCCTCCCTTCCTCTTACCCCTCCTCACCTCCCTTCCTCCCTTTCTCTTACCCCTCCTCTCCCTCCCTTCCTCCCTTCCTCTTACCCCTCCTCTCCCTCCCTTCCTCCCTTCCTCTTACCCCTCCTCACCTCCCTTCCTCCCTTCCTCCCTTCCTCCCTTCCTCCCTCTTTTCTATTACCAATTAATTCCTCATTCTGGAAACCTCTTTTCCACCGGCGTAAAGGCAGGCGGGGCAGAGCGATCCTCTCTTGTTCTTCTGTTGTAATGTAACTCAAAGCACTATCAGTGCTTTGTGCTCTATGTACGCTTATGAGACTGAACTTACAAGTGAAGCTTCCATTGCATACGGTGCAGAAGGTTTTTCTTTTGTCGGTGACAACCGCATTTGCAGGCACGACAAATTAAGCTGGAATTGAATGCAAACGACAGACCTTTAGAAGCATGCCTCTGGTTCCTCTTCTCGGGTGTTTCAAGTGGACTGTGGTGAGCATAGAGTGGACCAAATTCATTCTTATATTTTTTCTATCAAATGGCCTCCTTTTGAGGGTGTGGGGAGGGGGTTAATGATACACAAAGCCTCGGCAGAAACAAATCCTGCTCTTTTTAAGCCCTTTTCCAATTTCTGGCATGATGCAAAACACAAGAGTCCTATTTGATTAATGAAATTGGGCTATACTGGGCTATTTGGAAAACAAGCCATTCCCATTTGAGATTGTAAAACCATTGTCGTTTCTTTGATTGAAACCCAAAACACGTGCGCATCGCAGTAATGTGTACATGCTAATTGATTATTTCCGTCCCAAATGTACGTTTCATTCAAAGTAACCAAATGAGTGCTTACTCTCTGAAAGCTCTGACCTTATGGGATATTTAGAGTTGCATAATCGCTGGGGTGAAAATGGAAAAGGGGGAAGATGTGAACATTGATTACCGTCCTCATGGGACAAGATTGTATAAGAAAATTGAATTAGTAACCGACGATTACTTACTGACGATAACTGTTCCCTGTGGTCAACATTAAATGCTAAAATTCACCGGCTTCAACCAAGATGTATGATGTTCTGTCTGTTACTCTGGCAATGGGTTTGTTTGCATTTCCTACGGCCTCTGTCTGACTAACCTACCATACCTACAACCATTTACAAAATAGTACTTATCTGAAAACGGCACCTCTGGAGAGCTCATCACAGCTATGCTAAAGACTTTTGTTTATAGGTTGTAGTTGACTGCAGAATAGATGACCACAAAACCACACTTGTTTTTTCATCCTCTAATGAGCTTCCATAAGTGTGTCTACAAACGTTTGCCTTTTGTATCGGAAAACCCATTTCCATTTGAACCTGCCCGTGGCGTTCTCCCTGCGCAGAGGGGATGGATGTGAAAGCATATATTCAGGACAGCAGCTACAGTTAAGGAAAAGCGTTAAGAGGTCGTAAGAACACAGGGCTGTTTAAAAGCAACGGGCCCCATCTGGTAGCCGGTGTAGCCTGACACATGCTTCGCTTTGAAACTGTTCAGTGGCTCTACATAGAAGGAGGGGAGGGGGACAGAGCTCAAAACAACAGGGGAGGCTGTACCCCGTAACCTTCCACTAAGCCTTCTGAGGTCACTGCCGAGACCCCACTCGGGGTCAGGGGTCATTCATGGAGAGATTTACCCACTGGGCCGAGACACACAGTTAGCGGCACTTAACGCATTTCATCAAGTTGCTAGTGCGGTGTTTGTGGGGGGGGGGGGGGTACCCTGACAGGCGGTGAACCCGTTCATCACGGCCCACTGGGCTTGGGCTGGACCTGGCCATCAATGGAGGCATTGAAGGGCTTGAGTGATATCACCTTTGCATGCCATCCACGTACCTTTCCACTGACCCCAGGCCTGGTGTGCTGTGTGTGTTTCATTTGGAGAAGACCATAATGTAATGAGATGGGACGGGGGGAGCCCAGACCCCCCCTGTCCCGTCCATTATTTAACCCTGAGTGCTCCCTCCAGCCAGGGCAGACGCAGCAACAGAGATCAACAGAAAATGGAACAAAGAGAGCCTAGAAATTGACAATCTTGAACAATCCTGAATAACATTTTGACCGACCGAGTGCTGATGTTGATGTGGCTGATGTTGATGTGGCGCTCTGTGGCCAGAGCTTCTTCTCTGTGTTGACTCCACAGGGCAGTGTCATGTCCACCCAGCCCACATGCTGCAGCTCTCCTGCAGTGAGGCAGCTGTGGTGCTAACCGGTTGGCCCTTAATGTTGGGACTAATATGGCCCAGGGAGGGGAGGGGGGTCCTGAAATATGAACCGTTTCAATATCGCGGCTAACGACCGTGCCGAAGGACGACGCAAGTTAAGGAATGTAGTGCTGAATGTAGTGCTGGATGTAGTGCTGAATGTAGTGCTGGATGTAGTGCTGGATGTAGTGCTGGATGTAGTGCTGGATGTAGTGCTGGATGTAGTGCTGGATGTAGTGCTGGATGTAGTGCTGGATTGTAGGGCTGTTTGGATACATGTCCGTCGATATTGTCGTTTTGGACCTTGTCATTAACACAATCGCACGATCACCAGCGAGGATTTGATTGGAGTAAAAGGTGAGGTCTGCTCTATTATAGCGTTGGGATTCAGCCGCATCCCAGACGGACCAACAGCCACTGGAGCGTGTGGCTGCAGATGAACTCCTCTGTTTGCTGTGAGACTCTCTGCTGCAGCTCACTTGCTTCTCATTGGCGAGAGGCTGGCCCCACAACAACACATGAGCAACGTAGCCCCAGCCCGTAGACTGTGGGGGGGAACAGATGTTCATAGCCGCCAAAAAACAGCTCATCTTTCCCCACGATACATATTTAGTTGGCCGTGTTCTTCAAATAACGCTGTTTAGTCCCCTAAAGAAGGCCCCTAAAGAAGGCCCCTAAAGACGGCCCCTAAAGAAGGCCCCTAAAGAAGGCCCCTAAAGACGGCCCCTAAAGAAGGCCCCTAAAGAAGGCCCCTAAAGAAGGCCCATGCCATTGCTCCATGTTTGGCTCGCTTTTGGAACGGTAAATGGTGTGCGGTGAACGAGTGCATTTTCAAAACATGATATATATATAATATAGATATAATATAGATATAATATAGATATAATATAGATATAATATAGATATAATGTATATATTATATAGATATAATATAGATATAATGTATATATTATATAGATATAATATAGATATAATATAGATATAATGTATATATTATATAGATATAATATAGATATAATGTATATATTATATAGATATAATATAGATATAATATAGATATAATGTATATATTATATAGATATAATATAGATATAATATATATATAATATATATATAATATAGATATAATATGTATATAATATAGATATAATATATATATAATATAGATATAATATGTATATGTTCCCACTACACTACATGGCAGTCAGCTCAGACGTGTCTGAAGTGTCATCACGCTCTAGTGACCGTGACGCCATTGTTACTTACCTCTCCTGTTAAACTGCTGTGCTGCCGGCTGTCAAACCCATCCACATCCAACACCTCCACCCACTCAACAAGGGTGGAGGGGGGGGGGTCCCCTGTGGAATCAGGCGTGGTGTAAACAGAGGTACAAAAGAGATATGACAGCTGTTTTATGAATTATGCACAGCTGAGAGGAAGAAGAAACGTACACACGCGTACCTCAAATCTTTCCCTTGTTCTTTCTTTCTTTTTTCTCCACCTCTTTTCCCATCTTGTGTTCTCTTGGCCTCTTTTGGCATTAGCCCTTAGTGCACCACCACCACCTGTCCTCCACCACCACCACCTGTCCTCCACCCGTGCCCTTCAGAAACCGGCCTTTCCCATTAGCTCCCCCTTGTCTCACCTCCATCTCCTCCTCCTCTATCAACTCCTCTATCAACTCCTCCTCCTCACTTATGTCCTCTACGGATGGAGGAGCTGATAGGCAGAGCTGTGTCCCAAACACCAGGAAGAGGCTCTCAGACAGAGTCAACTCCAGGGGTTTTTTGGGGTAAGGGGAGGTGAACATTGTAAACATTTGTTTACCCTCTCCTGGGGTGTGACCCTTCTGGGAAAGTCAACCACAAAAACCACCAGTGTGTTATTTACACAGCGGACGACAAGCGGGACACGCTGAACAAGCGGGACACGCTGAACAAGCGGGACACGCTGAACAAACGGGACACGTTGAACAAGCGGGACCTGCTAAATGGATGCCACCGCTGTTTGGGATCGAAGCCGTGAACACAAAATGTAGAAGCATCAACAGTGGGGACGGAGGTGTTACGGGACTGTTGCTCCTCTCACTCTGTGTTACGGGACTGTTGCTCCTCTCAGTC
This sequence comes from Muraenolepis orangiensis, assembly GCA_027704905.1. Lineage (NCBI taxonomy): Eukaryota > Metazoa > Chordata > Actinopteri > Gadiformes > Muraenolepididae > Muraenolepis > Muraenolepis orangiensis. Next base: position 1,341,523 of record CM051002.1, read on the forward strand.
TGTGTTACGGGACTGTTGCTCTCAGCTAAGCCCCACTCCCACTCAGCAGACCTCTGGGTCCGTACCAGTGGACAGATATACGGAAAACAAAGATTGACAGTGTGGCATTGGGCCACGCCGCCACCCAGACCAGAAGTAGAGGGGTCGGCCCGTATTAACCTATAGAAAGGATTTCTTAGTTTAGTTCTGTGGGCAGTGCGGTGGCCCCGACGCTTTAAGAGCCGCAATTAGGAGCGGTAATAAAAATATATATCACGGTGTAAAGGTCAGGTATACACTTTTAACCTCACTGCTAGGATTCACGGCCGATGCCGTCTTGAAGTCTAACCCGCTGAACCTGCATTTGAATGAGTCTGAATTAAACCCCGGGCCACTTGTTTATTAATGAGGAGGCAGGGGGCCCAATATAATTATCTCTGAGATGCTACTGATGAGAGGAGGGCTGAGGGACATGGAGACATCACAGACCTCCTCCTCTTTCCACAGAGACAATGAATGCATGTTTAACGGATCGGCGACCACCTGATCACCCTGGTGTTTTGCTTATGTTAAATAAAGCGTCCCTCCACTAGCCCCTCTGGGACACACGGACGGACAACAAGCAGATGATCCCCGTTAATATGAATGAATATATATATCCCACTGAGCCTGGATCAGAAACAAAGGGGACCGAACGGACTCCATAGCCAATTAGAGGAGGGGATAGTGACCAATGATTGCCTCTGAACCTTCTCCTCCCCTGGTTAAAACCCCTTGTGGTTTGTCGGTGTGCTTTATAACAAGACACGGCAGTATTACGTCTTGGTCTTACCACCCACTGAGATTCTAACCTCTGTCACTGTCATTTGCTTTTTAATGAGCGCCAGCCGCAGTTTGATCTGCGTGTGTACAAACATGAGGCAAAACCTGCTAGCTTGAAGAAGAGAGAAAGCGGCTTCCTTCCTTCTCCAAGCTAGCAGGTTGTGTTTCAACCACACCCCAGGGGTTATGGGGAAGACCCACGAACAGCCAGATGGTCCCTTCTTAAAAGTACCTCTGTTGTACCTCTTAAAGGTTGTTTTACCTCTTAAAAGGGACAAGGGAAACCTGAAGGTGTGTCTGTTACTACATCGCTGTACAATAATGTTTCCATGCTGATCCCTCCAGCTTTCAGCTCATGTGCTGCAGTGCTGTGCACTCGAACAGGGCTACACTCTGGAGCTCTTACCATGTCATTCACAACATAGCGACATCTCCAGCGCTGGCTTTATGAATGAATAATCTCTCAGCCTGAGAGATTAGCCGAGCCAGAGCACAGGCTAAGCCTCTTCACTGATCTGGGCTCAAGGCGCCGCGGCCGCGGTGGAGCTTATGTGAGCATGGCATTCATTTTCACGGGCACGCGGATGGGAATACCTAGACTAGCTGCTATGGTCCACTTCTGCTCAGAGCTGTTGTCTCACTAGTTAGCCTGGGGGCTGTTGTTCTGGACAACATCAGGGTTTCATCCATATGACCCCACGGGACTCCAGACTGTGGCCCAAGAAGACAAAGGAACCGGATTCCTCATCGACCTTGTCATTAAGGCATGTCAACTTGCGGGCTCCTCCCAAAGACAAAGACACAGGTTGATAAAGAATCTGGTTTATTGCAAGAGTTTAAATATTTGTGAACAAAGCAGATGGAACATGCTAGAGTTTTAACATGTAAGCCTTGATTAACAATGATCTACAGCTGTGCAGCCTCACCAACTAGCAGTCCAACTCCAGGTGAGGCTGCTTAAACCAGCTACCAACCACACACACTCCACAAGTGGAAGGGAATGTATTGTTCTGTGGAGTCCTGGGAGCGGTGGGCGGAGTCCTGGGAGCGGTGGGCGGAGTCCTGGGAGCGGTGGGGGGAGTCCTGGGAGCGGTGGGCGGAGTCCTGGGAGCGGTGGAGGGACAGCGGTGTGTGATTGGAGGAGAAACCCACGGTGAACCCAAGGTCCCGCTCTATTCCACATCTTTGTGTTTGCGGTGCATCTTGGGAGCAGGTCAGAGTTCTGCCAGAGGACCGACCTGTGAAATCAAACACGTGTGTAGCTACATAGATGCAGGATGAAGGATGCCGGGCTGCATATTAAAACCATTGCTTGGCCGGTACATTTTTCTACTCTCGGCAGGTAGAAGACTTGATTATAAATGCAAATTTTGGACCCTGTGTGTGGCGGCTAATAGCGAAGCAGGCGACGTAAGGGGGCAGGACACAGGATTAAATGTTGTCGTTTGTGTTTTGAGTTTTTATTGTTCGGGAAGAGCCTGCCGTCATTAGCGTCATTACAAGCGATGTGGCGTGGCGACCCCTAATGGCCGTTTAGCTCTGGCTAGATGCCTGGTGGCGCCAAATCAAAAAGACGTTGGATGCCACGTTTGAGGACCATGAGAAGGAGCCATCCCGCCGTGGTAACACCAGGTGTGAGGACCATGAGAAGGAGCCATCCCGCCGTGGTAACACCAGGTGTGAGGACCATGGGAAGGAGCCATCCCGCCGTGGTAACACCAGGTGTGAGGACCATGGGAAGGAGCCATCCCGCCGTGGTAACACCAGGTGTGAGGACCATGGGAAGGAGCCATCCCGCCGTGGTAACACCAGGTGTGAGGACCATGGGAAGGAGCCATCCCGCCGTGGTAACACCAGGTGTGAGGACCATGGGAAGGAGCCATCCCGCCGTGGTAACACCAGGTGTGAGGACCATGGGAAGGAGCCATCCCGCCGTGGTAACACCAGGTGTGAGGACCATGGGAAGGAGCCATCCCGCCGTGGTAACACCAGGTGTGAGGACCATGGGAAGGAGCCATCCCGCCGTGGTAACACCAGGTGTGAGGACCATGGGAAGGAGCCATCCCGCCGTGGTAACACCAGGTGTGAGGACCATGGGAAGGAGCCATCCCGCCGTGGTAACACCAGGTGTGAGGACCATGGGAAGGAGCCATCCCGCCGTGGTAACACCAGGTGTGAGGACCATGGGAAGGAGCCATCCCGCCGTGGTAACACCAGGTGTAGGCCGGATGGCCTATTTAGTAACGTCATCTACTCCACGTCACTCAGGTCACATGTCCCCCCCATGTCCCCCCCATGTCCCCATACAGACTCATGTAGCATGATCATCAGCCTTAGCGGGTGAATGATTCACTGTCTAGCGCTAATCTAGGAGCATCTGGACTGATTTGACCAGCTTCACTGGTCCTACGGGACGGACAGGGTTCTACTGAAAGCAGTGTTTCCCCTGAGATCCTTAGATTCTTAGATTAGATTCTTCTGGTGCGTTCCAACAGAGCTGGTCTCATACAATGTAGATATCACAATATAACATAACAACATCTGGCATGCAAGCACACTATCTGTGAGAGGCACACTATGTGAGAGGCACACTATTCAGTCTGCAGTTGGTAGCCCGTATCCCCGTCCTCTGGGTTTAAAACACTATGGCTTTAGTTCTACTCCACCAAATATGTAGGCTACTTTCTATTAATTTAGTCACTTGTTACTTTTTGTCTTTATGCTTCCATTTACATTTACATTTAGGGCATTTGGCAGACGCTTTTATCCAAAGCGACTTACAAGGTGTACATTTGTTGACACCAGACAATAGCATAACACTGAGGTACGCAAACATAAAAATAGAGCAGTTCACAAGCATTCATATTAACAAGATGAATAACACTATTTCGTACTGCTAGGTCACCTGCTTAAGTAGCTGTGATAAGAGCGTGTTATCAACATTAAGGATATACACTTGCTAACATATACAACATGCTAAGAGCTATTAATGTCAGGACTTAAGCAAGTTTAGGGGTTTCACAAAGGAGAAGGAGGGTTCAAGGAGAGTCCAGGTGGACTCTGAACAGGTGGGTCTTGAGTCTCTTGCGGAAGCTGGCGAGGGACTCTGCCGTCCTGACATGAGCCGGGAGTTCATTCCACCTGTGGAGCCAGAGCCCTGAAGAGCTGGGTCTTGGACGAGCGATGTTTGGTTGTCATCAGTGAAGGTCGAACAAGTCGCCTGGCAGAAGTTGAGCGGAGCGCTCTGGCTGGGATGTAGGGTTTGACTAACGCCTGGAGGTAGGCTGGGGCAGTTCCATTGACTGCCCTAAAGGTCAGCACCAGAGTCTTGAACTTGATGTGAGCATTTACCGGAAGCCAGTGGAGATCGCGGAAGAGAGGGGTCACGTGGGAGAATTTTGGTAGGTTGAATACCAGGCGTGCTGCTGCGTTCTGGATGCGTTGGAGGGGCTTGGTTGCAGAGGCGGGGAGTCCCGCCAGGAGAGAGTTGCAGTAGTCGAGGCGGGTGATGACGAGCGCTTGGACCAGGATCTGCGCCGCTTCACGTGTGAGGAAGGGCCGGATCCTGCGGATGTTGTAGAGGGCAATTCTGCAAGATCGGGCCACCGCGGTGACGTTGGCATTGCAGGACAGCTGGTCATCTAGCACCACACCAAGGTCTCTTGTTGTGGTTGAGGGGGAGACTTGGGTGTTCTCGATGGTGACCAGTAGGTCCATCTGAAGGCAGTCTTTCCCCGGTATGAAGAGGAGCTCAGTCTTGTCAAGGTTGAGCTTCAGGTGGTTGGCGGCTGTCCATCTGCTGATGTCGGCCAGGCATTTAGAGATGCGTGTTGCGATTTGGGTTTCTGAGGGGGGAAAGGAGAGAAACAGTTGAGTGTCATCTGCATAGCAGTGATAGGAGAAGCGATGAGATGTGATTACAGAGCCTAGCGATTTAGTGTAAAGAGAAAACAGAAGGGGTCCCAATACTGAGCCTTGGGGGACTCCGGTGTCCAGGGTGCAGGGTCTGGACAGGGAACCGTTCCATGTGACCTGATAAGTGCGATCTGCAAGGTAGGAGGTGAACCAGGATAACGCAGTTCCAGCGATTCCAAGCTCGGCGAGAGTGGAGAGGAGGATCTGGTGGTTCACTGTGTCGAACGCCGCAGACAGGTCGAGAAGGATCAGTACTGATGAGAGGGACGAGCTTCTGGCATCACGAAGAGACTCTGTCACTGCGAGCAGTGCCGTCTCCGTGGAGTGCGCAGCCTTGAAGCCTGACTGGTGAGGGTCGAGGAGGTTGTTCTGGGAGAGATAGGAAGAAAGTTGTGAGGAGACGTTCAAGGGTTTTGGACAGGAATGATAGGAGAGATACCGGTCTGTAGTTTTGGACATCAGTGGTGTCCAGGGATGGTTTCTTGAGGAGCGGCTTGATTCTGGCAGTCTTGAAGGCTGCCGGAAACAGGCCTGCCTCAAGGGAGATGTTGATTTGGGATGTAAGGAAGGGAAGGATATCGCCCGAGATGTCCTGGAGAAGAGAGGAAGGGATTGGGTCGAGGGGGCAGGTGGTAGGGTGGTTAGATGTCACCAGTTTGTTAACTTCATCAGGGGAGAGGGGGTTGAAACAGGTAAGGTTAGCGGGGGTGGGAGAAGAGGGAGGGAGGAAAGCGGTGGGGGTGAAGGAGGAGGTAATGTCGTTCACCTTCTTCGTAAAGAAGGTGACAAAGTCATCAGCTGAGAGGGAGGAGGGAGGGGGAGGGGAGGGGGGGTTGAGGAGGGAAGAGAACATGGAGAAAAGTTTCCTTGGGTTAGAGGCAGAAGAGTTGATTTTTGTACGGTAGAAGGCAGATTTAGCAGCCGATACCGTGGAGGTGAAGCCAGCGAGGAGACGGAGGTAGTGAGCGAGGTCATCAGAAGAGTCAGATTTCCTCCATTTTCTCTCAGCCGCCCGTAGCTCTGCTCTACGAGCCCGCAGAGGTTCGGACAGCCAAGGAGGTGGAGGAGAGGCTCGTGCTGGTCTGGAGGTGAGAGGACAGAGAGTCGAAGGAGGAGGAGAGAGAGGAAGTCAGAGTGGAGGAGGCTTCCTCTACCGACAAGAGAGAGAATTGTTGGGGGGATGGTAGTGAGGATAGGACAGATGAGTAGTGGGTAGGGAGGTGGGGGATTTGAGAGGGAGAGAGAAAGCAACAAAATGGTGATCAGAGACAGGGAGGGGTGTGACAGAGATCACCGAGGTGGTACAGGATCTTGTGAAGACAAGATCCAGTTGGTTCCCAGCTCTGTGGGTAGGGGGAGAAGGAGTGAGTGTTAGACCGAATATGGCAAAAAAGTTAATGAATTCAGGAGATTGTAACTTATCCGACTGGATGTTGAAGTCACCCAGAACCACGAGTGGGGTGCCGTCCTCAGGAAAGCAGCTGAGGAGGGCGTCCATCTCGTCAAAGAAGTCACCAAGAGGGCCCGGTGGTCGGGAGATTACGGCAATGTTGAGCCTAGTTGGGATGGTAACAGAAACAGCATGAAATTCGAGTGCTGATCTGGTCAGGTGACCCAGAGGGGGAGTACCTGATATGACCAGTTTGGAGAGACTAGGAGTCCCATTCCTCCACCACGCCCAGAGGGTCAGGGGGTGTGGGTGAAGGAGTAGGTCGCGGAGAGAGCAGCTGCGGTGGCCGTGTTCCCCTACATTTAGTCTGAAGCATCATGAGCTAGCGCCACCTACAGTATAATCTTTGGTTCTTCTATAGCTTTTCTGTCAGTATTTTTCCAATAACAATAATGACAATAAAAAAATTGCTGCAGTAGGGGATGATGATGGGATATGAGATATATATATATATATATATATATATATATATATATATATATATATATATATATATTACAATTAATAACTTTTTTTCTTTTTCTTTTTTGACATGACAAATTGTATATATTCCTAAACATCAGTCAATAAAGAAGAGCATTTAGCATTTAGCAGGGCTGATTGCAGTTGCATTAGTAATGGTACAGCGAGGTCACGTGTCTACTGGCTCAGTCCTGGTTTCTAAACCTTTAAGAATAAAACCTTTTTTCTTTTCTGTCTTTTTTGTTACTCTCGCCAAGCTCATGAATATTCAATGAGCAGCTGGTTAATACACATAAGGGGTGTGTGGGGAACTGGTTTTGTACCAACCTTCATAGGCTCAACACGGAGAGGGGGAGAGAGTGGGAGGGGGTGTGTGTGTGTGTGTGTGTGTGTGTGTGTGTGTGTGTGTGTGTGTGTGTGTGTGTGTGTGTGTGTGTGTGGTGTGTGTGTGTGTGTGTGTGTGTGTGTGTGTGTGTGTGTGTGTGTGGTGTGTGTGTGTGTGTGTGTGTGTGTGGTGTGTGAGAGACGGGGGAGGTGGGGGGGAGAGAGGAGTGAGAGTGAGAGTCAACCCAAGCCATTCCTCTTGCCACTGTCACAGTGGGAGGGAGCAACAGAGCGATAGAGAGACCGAGAGAGGTAGAGAGAATAGTTAGCCAGGCTCTTGCAAGGAAGAGGGAGAAGAAGAAGGAGGAGGAAGACCCAAAGGGAAGTAGTGGTAGCAGCAGCAGTATTAAGAGCCAGGTCCTCTTTCCTTCCTGTTTCTCCTCCCCTCCGCGGGGCTGAGTTCTGGATGGTCTGACCCTACCATGGGATGCAGCCTCTGTTCCCAGCCGGAGCCCGACAAGCACTACAGACTTCTCTATGAGGTGTGTCAGGTACTGTAGCCAACCTCTGCTTCTCTGAGGCCATCGCCGGCTAGATTCATCCCTAAATGGCCAATTGCAGTGTTTCATTGACAGATTTTTTGTTTGAATTTTGTTTTATAAGTGTGACTAAACTCTCATATTCCTGGCAAACTCAGCTGAACCGCACGCAAAATGTATACTTTCTCATACAGTGGTGATTTCAGTAGGACCGTCATTTCAATATCATCGATGGAACTGATTGTTCAATTAAATTTGGTAGGTTTAAAGTTGGGTTTAAACTTGTGTACGTGTGGCCAACTGAACCGTGATGCAATGCTATACCTTTGTCTGCTTTTTGTGATGTAAGTCATGGAGTAATTGAGAATTATTAGAATAAATATCCTGAAAGTAATCTAATAGTGGTCTTCATTTTATAGGCCATTTATCAACATTGACTTGCTTGTACTGAAACGTCCCGGACTGTGAGAGAGAGAGAGAGAGAGAGAGAGAGAGAGAGAGAGAGAGAGAGAGAGAGAGAGAGAGAGAGAGAGAGAGAGAGAGAGAGAGAGAGAGAGAGAGAGAGAGAGAGAGAGAGAGAGAGAGAGAGAGAGAGAGAGAGAGAGAGAGAGAGAGAGAGAGAGAGAGAGAGAGAGAGAGAGAGAGAGAGAGAGAGAATCGCAAACACAGTAGAGTAAATAAGTGTTGTTAATGGCCCAAGAGAGACGACCACCTCCTCCTCCATCCACTACAGCCCCTGCAGCGGAGTGTCCCCAAGGCTGCAGGGTCAGCTAGAGGTAGCTGGCTTTGGTTCAAAAGAGAGGGAGAGCGAGGGGGGGGGGAGGTCGTGGGGGTGGTGGTGGTGGTGTGATGAAGAGGTGACAGCTCTCTCAATGTGTGAGCCCCTCTTGTCGTCGGACCACCTCCTCATTGTCAGAGCGGTGAAGCGCGGTGAGCTGCTAACCCTTGTTGAGTTTATCATTAACCCTCACGCTAGCGCTGCACATTATCCTCTTGTTGTTGTTGCTCTTGTTTAGTGTGTTTAGAATGTTACTTGACGGGGTGAATAATTTTTCTCATTGTTGACATTCAAATGTGACTTATTTATTGTTTGAAGTTTATTTGCAATGACTGCATATCTAATGGTGGACTATTAGGATGTGGCTGATGTCGTTTATGTTTTTTATTGGTAAAATAATATGTTTTAGATCCAAAAATGAAGAGCAAGTTTTCCGAGCGTTTCTCTGGATCATATCGCCATATGGATCATATGGATCATATGGATCATATCGCCATATGGATCATATGGATCATATGAATCATATCGCCATATGGATCATATGGATCATATCGCCATATGGATCATATGGATCATATCGCCATATGGATCATATGGATCATATGAATCATATCGCCATATGGATCATATGGATCATATCGCCATATGGATCATATGGATCATATCGCCATATGGATCATATGGATCATATGGATCATATGGATCATATGGATCATATGGATCATATGGATCATATCGCCCTATGGATCATATGGATCATATCGCCATATGGATCATATGGATCATATGGATCATATCGCCCTATGGATCATATGGATCATATCGCCATATGGATCATATGGATCATATGGATCATATCGCCCTATGGATCATATGGATCATATGGATCATATCGCCCTCCAACACAGAGCAGCTCTTACATTTGCGACAATAAAATAAAAAAGTACCGTATGAAATATTAGCTTCTCAAATGTTCGTGATTTCATCTTTCCTTGGCCAGTTGTCCCGGAAAGCTCTGGAACAAAGCCCACATAGTGCTGCCCTCTCTGCCCTCTGGAGCCGCTGTGTGTGTGTGTGTGTGTGTGTGTGTGTGTGTGTGTGTGTGTGTGTGTGTGTGTGTGTGTGTGTGTGTGTGTGTGTGTGTGTGTGTGTGTGTGTGTGTGTGTGTGTGTGTGTGTGTGTGTGTGTGTGTGTGTGTGTGTGTGTGTGTGTGTGTGTGTCTCTTCCTCCTGCTTCCTTCTTTGTCGGTTTTCTCTCTTTTTTTCTGTTTCTTTGCGTCTCTAAAGCCAACTGTTCCCCCATTAGGCCAAATGACATCTCCATCCTCCGCGCTGGGGGCCCGGGTGGTGAGTGGCTGATTTGAGATGTGGGTGAGGTCTCAGCAGGGGGTCTGGATGTGATGTGGGTGTAGGGAGGGATGTGATGTGGGTGTAGGGAGGGATGTGATGTGGGTGTAGGGAGGGATGTGATGTGGGTGTAGGGAGATCTCAGCAGGGGGTCTGGATGTGGGCAAACACTCCTGCTTTGATTACACCCAAAAGACTAAATGGATTTTGTCCTTTGTCCAGGGAAGCCTGTGTTATTATGAGATGGCTGAAATGAATGAAAGGGTGGTCGTGTACAACCCCATGATGACACACATCCACACGCACACACGCGCCAACACACAGCGCTTTGATTCCAACGGCCAATTCTGATGTTTTCGTTTTTCCCCCCTGAGATTACAATCCAGATCACCTGGTCCCAGCACAGCCCTTTGGTCTTCCAGGTTCCAATGAATCCGTCTCTCTTCCTGTCAGTTAGGGTTAGGGTTAGAGTGTGACAGCCTCCCCTTAGCCGCCTCCCCTTAGCCGCCTCCCCTTAGCACAGCCAGACGCTGCCATCTGGGTTTGGAATAGGAAAATCTGGCGCCATTTGTCATCTCCCCCCGCAAACCATGGCTGCTCCACCCGATAACGGCAATAACAGCATAACGCCCCCACCCGACAATCAAGGCTTATCTTTAGAGGGTGGTAGAGGTAATGAGGGTGGTGGTGGTAATGAGGGTGGTGGTGGTGGTAATGAGGGTGGTGGTGGTAATGAGGGTGGTGGTGGTAATGAGGGTGGTGGTGGTGGTAATGAGGGTGGTGGTGGTAATGAGGGTGGTGTTGTAGGTAGTGGTAATGAGGGTGGTGGTGGTAATGAGGGTGGTGGTGGTGGTGGTAATGAGGGTGGTGTTGTAGGTAGTGGTAATGAGGGTGGTGGTGGTAATGAGGGTGGTGGTGGTGGTGGTAATGAGGGTGGTGGTGGTGGTAATGAGGGTGGTGTTGTAGGTAGTGGTAATGAGGGTGGTGGTAGTGGTAATGAGGGTGGTGGTGTAGGTAGTGAGGGTGGTGTTGTAGGTAGTGGTAATGAGGGTGGTGGTAGAGGTAGTGAGGGTGGTGGTAGTGGTAATGAGGGTGGTGTTGTAGGTAGTGAAGGTGGTGTTGTAGGTAGTGAAGATGGTGTTGTAGGTAGTGAAGGTGGTGTTGTAGGTAGTGAAGGTGGTGTTGTAGGTAGTGAAGGTGGTGTTGTAGGTAGTGAAGGTGGTGTTGTAGGTAGTGAGGGTGGTGTTGTAGGTAGTGAAGGTGGTGTTGTAGGTAGTGAAGGTGGTGTTGTAGGTAGTGAAGGTGGTGTTGTAGGTAGTGAAGGTGGTGTTGTAGGTAGTGAAGGTGGTGTTGTAGGTAGTGAGGGTGGTGTTGTAGGGAGTGAAGGTGGTGTTGTAGGTAGTGAGGGTGGTGTTGTAGGTAGTGAAGGTGGTGTTGTAGGTAGTGAAGGTGGTGTTGTAGGTAGTGAGGGTGGTGTTGTAGGTAGTGAAGGTGGTGTTGTAGGTAGTGAAGGTGGTGTTGTAGGGAGTGAAGGTGGTGTTGTAGGTAGTGAGGGTGGTGTTGTAGGGAGTGAAGGTGGTGTTGTAGGTAGTGAGGGTGGTGTTGTAGGTAGTGGTAATGAGGGTGGTGGTAGAGGTAGTGAGGGTGGTGGTAGTGGTAATGAGGGTGGTGTTGTAGGTAGTGAGGGTGGTGTTGTAGGTAGTGAAGGTGGTGTTGTAGGTAGTGAAGATGGTGTTGTAGGTAGTGAGGGTGGTGTTGTAGGTAGTGAAGGTGGTGTTGTAGGTAGTGAAGGTGGTGTTGTAGGTAGTGAGGGTGGTGTTGTAGGTAGTGGTAATGAGGGTGGTGGTAGAGGTAGTGAGGGTGGTGGTAGTGGTAATGAGGGTGGTGTTGTAGGTAGTGAAGGTGGTGTTGTAGGTAGTGAGGGTGGTGTTGTAGGTAGTGAAGGTGGTGTTGTAGGTAGTGAGGGTGGTGTTGTAGGTAGTGAAGGTGGTGTTGTAGGTAGTGAGGGTGGTGTTGTAGGTAGTGAAGGTGGTGTTGTAGGTAGTGAGGGTGGTGTTGTAGGTAGTGAAGGTGGTGTTGTAGGTAGTGAGGGTGGTGTTGTAGGTAGTGAGGGTGGTGTTGTAGGTAGTGAGGGTGGTGTTGTAGGTAGTGAGGGTGGTGTTGTAGGTAGTGAAGGTGGTGTTGTAGGTAGTGAAGGTGGTGTTGTAGGTAGTGAGGGTGGTGTTGTAGGTAGTGAGGGTGGTGTTGTAGGGAGTGAAGGTGGTGTTGTAGGTAGTGAGGGTGGTGTTGTAGGTAGTGAGGGTGGTGTTGTAGGGAGTGAAGGTGGTGTTGTAGGTAGTGAAGGTGGTGTTGTAGGTAGTGAGGGTGGTGTTGTAGGTAGTGAAGGTGGTGTTGTAGGTAGTGAGGGTGGTGTTGTAGGTAGTGAGGGTGGTGTTGTAGAGAGTGAAGGTGGTGTTGTAGGTAGTGAGGGTGGTGTTGTAGGTAGTGAGGGTGGTGTTGTAGAGAGTGAAGGTGGTGTTGTAGGTAGTGAGGGTGGTGTTGTAGGTAGTGAGGGTGGTGTTGTAGGTAGTGAAGGTGGTGTTGTAGGTAGTGATGGTGGTGTTGCTGCGGTCTCCCCTTAACAATTAGAGAGAGAGAGAGAGAGAGAGAGAGAGAGAGAGAGAGAGAGAGAGAGAGAGAGAGAGAGAGAGAGAGAGAGAGAGAGAGAGAGAGGAGAGAGAGAGAGAGAGAGAGAGAGAGAGAGAGAGAGAGAGAGGAGAGAGAGAGAGAGAGAGAGAGAGAGAGAGAGACGTGTTATTGTGATCAAGGAGCCATCAGTCTTCAGTGCTGACAGCTCTCCTCAGCGTAGTGAGGTGCTGCTTAAGGCCTATTTTCCCATACAGTAAGTCTCTTATGCTTTGACTGCCTTCATTTACGTGTGTATTTCCTTCATTGAGTTTTTGATTTCATAAATTCCCAGTATCCAAGTTTGGCGCAATCCCCTTTTGCAGTCAGACGAGTGGTGAGCTCCTGATGGTTCAGAGGGCAGAGTGACCCCAAACCTCCAAGGACCATTTAACATCTAAACGTTGCTTTTCCAGACATTTGTAGAAATACAACCAACGTAAAGGTGTTGGAGTGGGCGGCGGTGGGGGTAGCAGGATGGTCATTAACCTCTCTGTCCTGTCCGGGGATCAGCGCTCTCTCTAAACCTG
>CM051002.1:1359331-1399331 GCA_027704905.1 Muraenolepis orangiensis
TCAAGTCCCTCTGAAGGCTCTTCAGAATCCCGTTCCATTGAAAGGTTCTTCCTCACGGCTCACCTCGCCGCTTTTCACTGAGGCAAAATAAAAAAGGAACCAAACTGTTAATGATGTTCTTTTCTTTATCAGCGGATTAGCGAGCTATTGAATAGCCATATCAAGAGACCCTGATGATACACAATGCGGTGCGCCAGTTGACTTAATAGAGTAGTTAGGCCTTTCCAGCCCAAGTACTGTAAAGAATTGACCCTATTTGTTGAAGTGAGTTGTTCAGCTTTTGAAGTGAGCAGCACGTTGAGCAGCGAGGCTTCAGGATTCAGAACTCAGAACTCGCCTGTAGCACAAGACATGCAGGAATGAGACCGGGGTTGAGCGGTCACTACAGACATTGACAACAGTGAGAGACGTTAGTGTGGATAGTTATCTGCGGTGGACGGTGGAGGGGTGGGCGGAGAGATGCCAGATGCTAGCCGCTAGACGAAGAGGCCCGTGTTTCTTAGTTGAAAGTCTCAATCTCGCCTGATTTACATTTCTGGGAAAAGGGCAGGTCAGCGATGAAGACCTTACTGTCACTCACATTCCCCAGAAGGACGGAGGATTGACTGACTGACTGACTGACTGACTGACTGACTGACTGACTGACTGACTGACTGACTGACCGACTGGTCGTCCATCGCTAAGCGTTGGAACAGCTGACATCCTGGAACCATCTCCATCACTAAGCCAGGCACGGGAAACAAAAACAGCCCACAGCTTCACAGCACCAGACATCAAATGTGATATTTGATAATGAAATCAGGCCGCCCCCCGGATAACGAAGTCCCAGCTGTGTAAACCTCCCCCCACCCCAGACCCCCCCCGGCAGACACTGACACTCCAGACATGTGATACAGACCTCATTAATATGCCTTTAAGTGGGACCTCGTCGGCCTCTCGCCATTAAAAATGGATTTAGCGGGGAATCCCTTCCCCCTCGGGGGATGAGACAAATGTTGGCAGTCATTCCGTGGTGTCCATCACCGTGGCGATGGGCGCTCTGTGAGGAGGTGTTAACACGGACCCGCCGCTCCTCGTCCGTTCGTGCGCTCAGAGATTTAAACAGCTGCCGGCGTGCCCTCTCCGGAGGAATAGCACAGCGCCGAGTCCAGGCCCCATGAAGTCATCAACCGCATGTCACCCCCCCCCCCCACCACCCCCACCCCCCCCCCACACACACACACACCACCACCCCCACCCACCCCCCCCCACACACACACACACACACCAACACCACCACCACCCCCCACACACACACACCAACACCCCCCCCCCCCCCCCCACACACACCACCACCACTACCCCCCCCCCCCCCCCCCCCCCCCCCACACACCACACCACCACCCCCACACACACACACCACCACCACCCCCCCCCCCCCCCCACACACCACACACCCACCCCCCCCCCCCCCCCCCCCCACACACACACACACACACACACCCCCCCCCCGTGTGTCCTGGTGTTGTTGTAGCGCTGATTGTTAACACGTCTCTGGAGCAGCAAGGGAAAAACACTGAAAAGACTGTTAGAGTGAAATGTACTGTTCAGACAGTGGTTAGGGGGGGGGAGGGAGGGGGGGGAGGGGGAGTGGGTGGTGGGGGAGGGGGGGAGGAGTGGGTGGTGGGGGGGAGGGGGAGAGGGAGGGGAGGAGGGGGTAACCGTGTTGCCAGCAGGGTGCATTGTGTCGGGTGAATGTTGTGTGTTTTTTCCCAGTGTGCTGGGTTGAGTCAGAGGTGATGGAGGCCTTGTGAATGGAGGCTGTGGGGGATCTCCCCCCTCTCCCCCTCTCCCCCCCCTCTCCCCCTCCCCCTGGCCCGGGACGACACTTCCCCTATTGAGGCCACTGAGGCAGCGGAGCTTACGGCTCTCCAAGAAAAAGGGGGAGGAGGCTTTTTTGAGTCTTTTGGGTCGCTGCCTTCGAGGAGCCCTCCTGGCCACTAGGTATCGTGTGTGTGAGCCGGCGAAGAGGAAGGACAGAGGAAGGAGGAAACACAAAGGCACTAGTGTTCCTAGCATCTGACGGGGGACCTCACAGCGCTGGGTTAATGGACACTTTTTTTTAGAAGGACTTGCTTGTACAATTTGAGGATTTGTTTTTTAATCATGTTAAATAAATATATTTGTAAGCGATTTTTTGTTTTGACCCCAGAAAAACAATACTACAGACTTTGTAAAATAGGCTGAAGTATTTCCCTCATAGGATATTAAACAGATTGTTTCACCGGGTGAGTTTAATAAGTCACTTTTCGGTCCACTTTGGTCCACCCTCCCTTTTCCGGTGTTCAATTATTCCTATCAGGTTGTGTTGCCGGAGGCGTGGAGCTGAAGGCTTGAGATGATCCAATCATCCATGAGGGTCAGGCCTGCTTTTTAATCCCCGTCGCACATAACCTCGGCAGACTTCAAACCAAACGTCATCTCCCGTCCCTCCCTCTCTCCCAGATATGAGCAGATACATAATACCACACTCACTCCACTGAGACACATAGCCTGTGCTTGCCAAGGTCTGTTTCCGTTCCTTTGAGACAACGTGGAACCCTTGTCTGAGCGAGGGAGTCAGTAGAGCGTAGCGCGACCCCAAGGTGGTTCTGTGTCACGGTTGGCTCCTGTGAGCCGAGGTACAAGCGCCCGCGAGGGACTGTAGAGCCACGCCTCCACCACCGGCTAATCAGGGAATGACTAGTGACTGAGGACTGCTAATAGACCTACAGAGTTTAAACGGGGTCTAAGAGGATCAGTGGTAGGACGGCAAGTAGATCTCTGCTGAAGCTCCCGTCCTCGGCGTGGCCAGGAATCGTATACACGGTAACGCACGAAGGGAAAGCCCTTGTGAGCCAGACGGGGCTTGATCCTTCTCAGGTTTCTGTCCTCACACACTGTTGAACCCATGGTGTGCCTACCTTCTAGCCTCTCGCTTTTAGCTATTGGTGTCCTGGTGTGCCGGCTTAGTGTTTGATGTCTTGACATTTTTTGTTTGGTAATTCAGTCGATGCTCTTATCTCGGCTGCACTCCCTTCCCTTCCCTATTATTCGGAAATTCCCACTGGCAATGGACATCAACTAAGGCCTTATTTCCTGCATCTCCTTGGGTCTGAATCCTTCCTTTACCCACCAGCGCCGTGTCCACTGGCTTGACATCGGTGCACGGTGGACTTAAAGTATTCAAACCACCGACTCCATGAGGGCTGTTTTTCCATGAGACCCGCTGGCTTCTTGTTTCCTTTGTGTTGTGTTGAGTCTTCCCAGGTTAACGCGGCTCCAGGCCTCTCTAACGTGAGCTCAGCTTTCCCCTCCGCTGACAAATGACTCCGCTAAACGAGTTGACTAAATGAGTGCTGCTCGGCCTCTGCTAATGACCCTGTTTAATTAAAGACAGACTGCCTCTCATTAAACAACTGGTTCCACTCGGTCCGACGGTGACCTCGTGAAAAACACGGCTGGCTGGAACCGTCACTTTTCAAATTAAACGTTGCGTCCGCTTTGTAAATAGTTAAAAAGTAAATCTCTGGAGAACGTTTAGAACCAAACTGCTGCTGAGTGCCACAAAGCACCTTTCACATTAAAGTCTAAGTAGAAATGTCATGTTTTACAACCAAAAAATGGCGAGTGTGTGTGTATGTGTGTACCATTAGCAAAATAGTACAAGACCACGCAAACACCCAATGCCTTTTAGTCTCTCCAATGCCCTTTAGTCTAACCCTAACCCTAACCCTAGTCTAACCACACTCTCTTCTCCTGTCTTTCTCTCTGCCTTCTTCCAGGTGAACGGGAAGGATCTGTCCAAGGCCACCCACGACCAGGCGGTGGAGGCGTTCCGCATGGCCAAGGAGCCCATCATGGTCCAGGTGCTACGCCGCGCGCCCCGCCCTAAAGCGGGGGCCGGCGCAGGGGTCGACGCCCAGCTGATGGACATCAGCACCCAGACGGACATCAGCTTCCAGGAGATCATGGCTCTCTCCAGGCTGCCGGCCTCCAGTCCCCCCATGGAGCAGTACCTGCTGCCCCAAGAGTGAGTCTTGGAGTCTTCCTGTAGGCTTTGAGGCTCAACCTTATCTCAATTCACTGTGTGTCGCTTTGGATTCTCGCTGATATATAAATGAACACTACAGGAGAGCAGCTCTGAGGGAGGAGCTCATATGTACTGCCCTGCTATGTTTGTTCCACTCAGCTTGTTTTTCCAAGTGAACTAATTCTGTAGAAATAGCCATGGGTACCTGTGCTATTCTTAGGTTATTTATCCAGCTGCCTTAGGAAGAACGTTGTCATTCTTTTCACTCTCCTTATTTGTCACCACTGACAAAACATGCACCCTCCAAACAGCGGCATGAATGCTACCATACCCTCCATTACTAACACGGTCAACCCACCGGGACACGCTAAGTTAAGAAGGTCTTTGGTACAGTAGCACAATTGGGGGTTAATTTGGAGGATCTGCTCTAAGTTGCCCGGGTCAAAGCGTAAGTTGCCCCGTTATAAACAAACAGGAACCAGACACCCCACATAAAGCCATGCCATTCCAGACAGTCCATGGAACTCAGCGAACGTGTTCCACCCAGAGAAGATGGGGGTCTTATTCAGACACATCTGTTCATTTGGATTTGCATTTCGGCAGCCTGTCTCTATATTGTTTCTACGTCTGTGGCCCCCGGAACCCAAGAGAGAACTGCTCCAGGTTCCTGCTCCTCACTCGTCAATTAGGATTGTTTTTAATTTTTCAGATTTTTCTTAGTGAAATAAAAAACTCTAAATGTTAATTTTCCAATTACCCTGAGGCCATGGCGTCCTTGGATGGCAGGCGGGTTTCTTCATGAGCCCTTATTACAGCGCTACTTTTCATTTTCAATTAAGCGGTAAAACTCATTCCAGATTGACAATAAGGGGCCTTCTTAATTTTCCCAGTATGTGCTGCTAAGATTTGCTGTACCACTCACAGCACGTATTCAATTTAGTACTTATATTCATATATAATATCAATGTTTTGTGTATCCTGTATCTTACTCATTTATTTTGCCCTTTCCTAGGCATGACCCGGGACATGCATATTTTGATCCCAGTGACTTCCTTGAGGGCATACACCACAATCTAGAGCGAGAAGAACTGGAATATGAGGTCAGTCCACCATCACTCTCCCTCCCTCTGTCTTTACGGGTCTCTGTACTGCATGTCTACCCAATAGAAGTACACATTACAAGATGGCCCATCCTAACGGCGCCGCCATTTCTCCAGTCCAATGGCCCCTTCTGGTGGCCCCAGAGGTCTGTCCTCTGGGCTCTGACACCCCCCCGCCTCCCCTACTGTGACCATCAAACCTAGAGAGACATGTACGCCAGACAGGGAACCAAGAAGAATGGTTTGTTCCAGCAGATGTGGAACAGTGACATCATTACTTATTTTTAGTGACATAGTCTTTCCAGGTGGGGGTGTGTGTGTGTGGGGGGGGGGGGAGGCACTCCGGGGCTCTCCTCCCGTCAGTGTGTGAGATGAGTTCATGGTGTGAGATGAGTTCATGGTGTGAGATGAGTTCATGGTGTGAGATGAGTTCCCTGCTGGATAATTAGCCGCTGGTCGGCCCGTCGGTGATGGATGGCGTGACGCACGTTGACCCCGTGCGGACGAGGGCGAGGAGGAGGAGGAGGAGGATTGCATCCCAGAGATAACAACCGTGTTGGGCGACAATCTGTTCCTGGGCTGACCTCGGCTGACCCACCCCCACCCCCAACCCCACCCCCACCCCCACCCCCACCACCACCCCCACCCCCCGCTGCTTATCAAGATCTGTCCGGGAGTCCTTGTTGCTAAGGAGATAAGTGGAGTTGGATGAGGCAAGGACAGATGCTCTACAGAAGGGTACACCACGGCCGGCCTCTGGCCCTCACCCGGTGTCCTTGTTTGGAGACACTCCATCTCTGGACACCGATCAATGAGAAGCCCGCCGATGGCTGCAAACGTCCAGCAGATGTTTGTTTGTTTATCCCCCGGTTTAGGAAGCTTCATCCTGGCTATCCCCCGGAGCTCCACAAACAGCTTCTTTGTTTTCCAAGAGGGTTCCTCCTCGCTGGATGTTGTTCTTTCGTGACCGGTGACCCTTTGTACCTGACCAGTGTTGTTTTGATTAGCATAATCCCGTTATGCAACATTTAACCAGCTTGTGGCCGAGTCTCACCGTAGTCTGGGAGATGGATATAGATGGCCTCTGTGGAGAACCCCAGAAAGGGGTACAACTCAACAAATCCACGCCATCACAGCATGGAACCTTTTAGGGATTACTTACTGAGTATATTGAGCCCTATCAGAACCCCTTGATTGACCCCTGAATGACCAGCCGGCTTGTGTCTGTGTCTGCGGCCCTGAGATTACAGGTGTGTTGACAAGTGACAAATCGGCCCGGGTTCTCAGTCTGTGGTGCCGTCACCCCGGGTTCCCGCTGAGAGACGGCGGGTACCACCGCAGCATCCGGCTGATAGGTTCATTACCATGAGTGATGGAGCGCCGCTGCTCTCTGATCCCATCTCCCTACTTGGAGTGTACGGCGTACAGCGGAGATGTCCACACACACAGATTTTGGCGTAACCCGGATTTCCTTTTTGTTCTTTGTCGTGTGTGTGTGTGTGTGTGTGTGTGTGTGTGTGTGTGTGTGTGTGTGTGTGTGTGTGTGTGTGTGTGTGTGTGTGTGTGTGTGTGTGTGTGTGTGTGTGTGTGTGTGTGTGTGTGTGTGTGTGTGTGTGTGTGTGTGTGTGTGTGTGTGTGTGTGTGTTCGATTGGTTTGGTTGTTTTTAGGAAGTGGATTTATACCGAGCCAACATTCAGGACAAGCTGGGCCTGACGATCTGCTACAGGACCGACGACGAGGACGAGACGGGCATCTACGTCAGCGAGGTAACCGCTCGGTCTCATGAGCTCAAATATTGACCAGCAGTGACCATAGTGTCATCGTGCGTCGAGGCAATTGTGAGCCACACGGTTGGCTTGTCTGGCTAACGCTCTGGTCTCCTGCCTTTCTCTTGTTTACCACAGATTGACCCCAACAGCATCGCTGCAAAGGACGGCAGAATAAGAGAAGGAGATAGAATCATTCAGGTGAGGCTCCTGCCAGAAGCTCCCTCCACACAAGCCCAACCTCTGAGGTAGAGGAGGGTTATGCATCCATATGTGTCTGTCTCTGCTTGTTAATTAGCATTCCTTCTCAATTACAAATGCTCCAAGCTGTTTCCGTTCTCTTCAGCCTCTCGGCCTCTCAGCGGAAATGACCACGGGTTCTTCACTAACCCTGTGGTCTAGTGGTCTTTGTGGGCGGTCTGAGAAGGATTTGTGTTTTAATCTCTACATAGGTGTGCTTTGGGGGGTGTTTGGGGGGCTTAGCTGTGAAGAAGTGTGTTGTGTCATGTGTGTGTGTGTGTGTGTGTGTGTGTGTGTGTGTGTGTGTGTGTGTGTGTGTGTGTGTGTGTGTGTGTGTGTGTGTGTGTGTGTGTGTGTGTGTGTGTGTGTGTGTGTGTGTGTGTGTGTGTGTGTGTGTGTGTGTTTCCAGATCAACAGTGTGGAGATCCAGAGGCGGGAGGAGGCGGTGGCGCTGCTGACCAGTGAGGAGACCCAGATCGGCCTGCTCGTAGCGAGGCCCCAAACCCAGGTAATTAGGAACTCCCATGAGGTCACTGCCATCAGCCTACCAGCAGGTAGCTACAGTCCACTGGGGAGGCTTTCCCACCTTAAAGGAATACTTTACAATGTTGGTAGAATATGTAAATGAACAATGATCAATTGTCCTCCGTTTTACTAGCATTTTGTTTTGTCAATTGTTTGCCAGCAAAAGTCCGTAGCAGCAGTTTATATTTGTGTTGCACTGTAGCTTGTAAGACATGTTCCGTGTGTCCCCCCCCGCGGTGTCAGCTGGACGACGGCTGGTTGGACGACGCGCGGAATGACTTCCTGGACGAGTTCCACATGGACATGTTGGAGCAGCAGCATCACCACGCCATGCAGTACACCGCCAGCAGGCTGCAGCAGGTACTGCACCGAGGAACGCACTGGAACACGTCCCCTCGGCCCGGGACTAGCCCAGCCTGTGTAGCGTATCAAACTTTAATTTTTTTTTTTTCTAAATTTCCAGACTGTCTGGAAATAAGAGTCTTAACATCTCAATGGGAAACCAAATAATGGCATCCTATTTTCCTGTTGGTTCACCAGTTCATACGTAACATCTGTCTCAATTCACCTAAAATAGCTAACACTACTCGCCCATCACTACAAGCCTATCATGCGTGTTACAGTCACAAATTAGACGTGAACGCGATCAACGCTTTACACTAGTGACAATGGTGCCACTGTCCCTGACCCCGTGTCCCTGACCCCGTGTCCCTGACCCCGTGTCCCTGACCCCGTGTCCCTGACCCCGTGTCCTTGACCCCGTGTCCCTGACCCCGTGTCCTTGTCCTCTACCGGTCGGTTCCAGAAGAAGCGGGAGGAGGACGGCGCCACCACGGACACGGCCACGCTGCTGTCCAACCACCACGAGAAGGACAGCGGCGTGGGCCGCACTGACGAGAGCACGCGCAACGACGAGAGCTCGGAGCACGAGAACCCCGGGGACGACCGCACCGCCTCCGACACGCTGGGCGGCCGCCGCAAGCTGGCCTACAGCCGGGACACGCTGGGCTACAGCCAGGACACGCTGGCCTACAGCCAGGACACGCTGGCCTACAGCCAGGACACGCTGGGCAGCGCGGACCCTCTCTTCGGTGGCGACTCCTTCGCCTCGGCCGACTACGGCGACGCCGACTTCCCGGGCATCCCCGCCGACGAGTGCGAGCGCTTCCGGGAGCTGCTGGAGCTGAAGTGCCAGGCGAGCGGCCCGGAGGCCGAGTGCACGGACAGGGAGCTGGAGCGGCTGAACGAGGAGCTGCGCGGCATCGAGCTGGAGTGCCTGAACATCGTGCGCGCCCACAAGATGCAGCAGCTGCGCGAGCAGTACCGCGACTCCCGGACGCATCACGGCGACTACGACGCCAGCGGCGTCGACGCGCTCCACCGGGAGCTCTCCGACATCACGGAGCTGCCCGAGAAGTCGGACAAGGACAGCAGCAGCGCCTACAACACCGGGGAGAGCCGCCGCAGCACGCCGCTCGCCACGGAACCGTCCCCGGATGACTCCCTGCGGCGGCTCGGCGAGGAGAGCCGGCCCGGGGCCTCGGGCTCCGACGGCGGGGTCCTCGGAGCCCGGTCGCCCCCCGTCCGGGAGCGGGTTCCCGAGGACGGCGTGCGTGCGGACGCCGGGGAGAGGAAAACGGGCGAGGGCGCAGAAAATGGGCGAGGATGTCGGGCGCACCCCCGCTCGCCCTACAAGCACGCCCACATCCCGGCGCACGCGCAGCACTACCGGAGCTACATGCAGCTGATCCAGCAGAAGTCGGCGGTGGAGTACGCCCAGAGCCAGATGAGCCTGGCCAGCATGTGCCCCGGGCCCGGAGGCGATGAGCCGGGCCTCGAGATGGAGTGGAAGGTGAAGATCCGCAGAGACGGCACACGCTACATCACCAAACGGCCCGTGCGCGACAAGCTGCTGAGGGAGCGGGCGCTGCGAATCCGCGAGGAGCGCAGCGGGGGCATGACCACGGACGACGACGCGGCCAGCGAGCTGAAGATGGGCCGCTACTGGAGCAAGGAGGAGCGCAAGCAGCACGCCGCCCGCGCCAAGGAGCAGCGGCTGCGCCGGGAGTTTGTGAAGCGGAGCCGCGCCGAAGGGCTGCGGGAGCAGCGGTCGGCGGCCGAGGACGGCGGCAAAGAGCCCGACATCATCGAGCTGAGCCACAAGAAGATGAGCAAGAAGAGGAACAAGAAGATCTTCGACAACTGGATGACCATCCAGGAACTGCTGACCCACGGGAGCAAGTCGCCGGAGGGGACCCGGGTTTACAACTCGATCCTGTCGGTGACCACCGTCTGAGCCCCTGGACGCTAGCCGGGGGGCGGGTTGGGGTTGTATTATATACTGCCTGAAGTGTAATGTATTGTAGATAAAACCGGTGGGAGAGATTGGTTGTGTGCTTTGTAAATAAGAACCAAAAAGAGCCTATTTTTTGTTCTGGAAGGAACCGAAGAGTTGAGGTGTTCGGTGGACGACTTTGCAGAATATCCTAAAAATTGCTCACAATAATCTTTTCTACCTTTTGCACTTGCTCTTTTGAATATTATCAGAACTAAATGCAATATTCAAAGTTTTGAAAGGAAGTGACATGGACAGTGTGCCATTTTTTTAAAACAATGTAAAAGCCAACATTTTCACAGATTTTAAATTGTGCTTGGCGGTTCTTCTCCTACAATATTTGACTGTGATGCATACCTTAATGTTTTCTTGCAAGGTCTAACAATTAATTATTTTCAATAGGAATTTGTAAATAAAAAAAGTACCAAAACACAAAAGTTGGGTTTTTTTGACTGGTTGGTCAATGAGTTTCATCAGTTTCATACGATCAACCTTCAAGCGTCCGCCGTGACTGTTAGCATAGCTCGGGGAGCACATTCCCTCTGGGTGTCTGTAAGCTATCTGCTTACAGTTATTAGCTATCTTCTTATTGTTTAGTGTTGACACACATCCTAGTCGCTGTTTGGTGCTTTCCTAGGAAAAAAGAGCAGCTTCAGGAGTCCTTTAGTTGGCCACACTATTTCACTATTTTGCTGCCCTAAAATGAAAGAAAGAAAAAATGATTGTTTTCTATACGCTGAGCTTTCACACGTGGGGGGTGGTGTTGTGTGTTATTACAATGGGAGCATCCATGTAATGGGATTACATGGATGTTTTCTTGGAGTGTGAATGTGTGAAATGCCTTCACTTTAAGGGGCTAATCTATGAGACACTGCTGGGACAGTTACTAGACGTTTACTAGACAGATTGAATGCCTCATAAAAGCCCAACAGATTCATAGATTCAATGAAAGTTTTTATTCATTCTCGGCTTGTCTTTTAAACGTTGGCGTTAGCACAAATTACAAAACTTGCATTGTTGGAGGTGATTTGGGTCATGAGTAGGAGGAGGAGGAGATGAACAGATGTACGTTGAACAGAGCTCCAACGCAACCAACTTTCTCCACAATACTGATTCTGTTGTCTGTTGTCTGTTGTTGTGCACCAGTGTCCTGCAGTCTGCTGTATACCAAACTACTCTAATCAGTCCAATAAAACCCTCGCTCTAAGCCACGCAAGGTCACTCTCCCCGTCCACACAGGGAACAGAAACCCACCGTCACACAATAACAACGGCAAAGAAAACCTAGAATCAGCATTGGCAAGGTGGCATGTTTTAAGTATCCAGTGTTTACGTTTGTATCCGGTGTGTGTGTGCGTGTATGTGTGCGCGTGTGTGCGTGCGTGTGTGTGCGTGTGTGCGTGTGTGTGCGTGTGTGTGTGCGTGCGTGTGTGTGTATGTGCGCGTGCGTGTGTGCGTGTGTGTGTGTGTGTGTGCGTGTCCAGGAGTGGAGGGGTGGTACATCATGGGAAAGGGGAAGGGGGGTATGATTATGATAATGAGAGTAGCCAGGGTTGTGAGCTCTGCCTCTGCCTCTATGTCTCCTCCCGGGATAATTGATGACTTCTCTTTAGGCCCCGGACCCCCAAACCCAAACCGCCTGTGATTTATGTGTCGGGTAAACTCCTCCAGACACACTCTCTAACGGGAGATAACAATATGGCCCCGCCCGGAAAAACAGGAAAGAAGAAGAAGGGAAAATATATATACAAATATATATAAGGGAAGAAAACAAAAAGAAACTTTTGCCATTCAATTGAGGAATGTCCGGCCCAGCGAGGTGTGGGAGGAGAGTTGATCACGGATACATGGCTGCTGCATCAATATAGATCTATCTGTAAGGTGAGGGCAGCCCTCTTGTCCTCCAGGCCTGAGGCCTGAGGCCTCATCTGTCAGGAGGGAGAAGAGGCTGACATTCCGGTGCTCTCATCCATTAAGTGATGAGGTCTCTCTCTCTCTCTCTCTCTCTCTCTCTCTCTCTCTCTCTCTCTCTCTCTCTCTCTCTCTCTCTCTCTCTCTCTCTCTCTCTCTCTCTCTCTCTATCCATCCATCGGTCCCCTGCTTCCCCTTGGCTCACCCAGGAGGTACATAACAGACTGGTGCCAGTGACCGTTGGCCTAAACCAAACGTAACATTGGAATCTTGTGATTTAAAAGTGTAAAACCCCAAAATCACGCTTCCATTTGTGTCGGTGCACATTTCAGTGTTATTTTTTTATTCAACGGGGGAAGTTCTCTGTGAAATACGTTAAGTCTGCTACTCGACGTTAAGTCTGCTACCAGAGGTGTCGTTTTCTCTATTTGCTGCTCACCCTGGCTCACCCTGGTTCACCCTGGTTCACCCTGGTTCACCCTGGCTCACCCTGGTTCACCCTGGTTCACCCTGGTTCACCCTGGCTCACCCTGGCTCACCCTGGTTCACCCTGGTTCACCCTGGCTCACCCTGGCTCACCCTGGTTCACCCTGGTTCAACTGAGTGTGAGCGTGGGTTTTGAGAACATTTGACAATGCCCCTCCCTCGTTCTCCTATGGAACCCGACGTGTCTTTTTTCTAAAACCTTTACGATGGCATTTTTTGGAAACCTGCAAGTGTGAATGACTCATCCTTTTATGAATGATGGGGTATGAAACGGCGTCACTGTGAGGTCACTCTACAGTGACGAGTCCTCCCTGTACTCAGACCCCGGAGCCCTGGTCCGGGGTCTGAGTACAGGGAGGACTCGTCACTCTACAGTGACGAGTCCTCCCTGTACTCAGACCCCGGAGCCCTGGTCCGGTCAGTCGATGCAGGAGGATTACCTTCAGAGCTTCGGTAAGCTGTCTGACTTCAGACAGGAAGACAGGATGCTGATCTGTGTTTGTTTGGGTTCCTTCTGACAATGTGTGGAACGACGGAGGACAGCTCTGAGGCCGTGGATCATCACGTTGATGTCTGATATGTAGACCCTTCGGTCTGACACCAGACGTGGCGCTTTTGGACGTTTTGGTCACCGTGTAAAGCGGAGGTTTTTCAGGGGTTTTTCTCGG
The DNA here is from genome assembly GCA_027704905.1 of Muraenolepis orangiensis. Taxonomy (NCBI): domain Eukaryota; kingdom Metazoa; phylum Chordata; class Actinopteri; order Gadiformes; family Muraenolepididae; genus Muraenolepis; species Muraenolepis orangiensis. The sequence continues at coordinate 1,372,414 of CM051002.1, forward strand.
AATACACGGCAGCAAAGGAAGTACAACCACGTTGCGTGTGTTCTTGATTTAGTGAGACCCTGAGCTCAATTTCAGTCTTCATTTTCACCCGACGTCCGTTCATCTCGTCAGCACAAACAAAAATATTTTGTAAACAAGGACACTCCCCCACCGACAGCTCTGCATCTCTGACCAGACGAGGAGAGTTTGGCTAAGTAACCTCTAGCGAAACACGTTTGTTTTTCCCTCGCCGACATTTCATCTGCGTGGATAGCCAGGATGGATGAGAGACGGGGTGCTGCTAACCCAATCTAATGCATCACACACACGCATTCTGCAATTGAATAATAGCAAAAAAATAAACGTCTCATTCTGATTTATCACAAGCTTAAGATGAGGCAGCAGCAGAGCGGGTGTTACAATGATGAATGACGAGAGAGAGAGAGAGAGAGAGAGAGAGAGAGAGAGAGAGAGAGAGAGAGAGAGAGAGAGAGAGAGAGAGAGAGAGAGAGAGAGAGAGAGAGAGAGAGAGAGAGAGAGAGAGAGAGAGAGAGAGAGAGAGAGAGAGAGAGAGAGAGAGAGAGAGAGAGAGAGAGAGAGAGAGAGAGAGAGAGAGAGAGAGATGTGTAGGGAAGATTCGGTGTGACAGGAGTTAGCTTGTCACACGCTGCCTCGCGCGGCTCTGAGAGGCTTTGAAACACAGGCCCGTTTTAAAGAGAGAGAGAGAGCATACGACTGAAAGAGGAATGGTTTTATATTATTATTATTATTATGCTTCATATTCTGATGGTGGTTTTGAGGTTTGTTTTTCTTTTTTTCTAATCTGAATGCTTGTTGTTTTTGTGTATGTGTGTGTGTTGGGAGGGGGGGAGTTAGGGGAGAGTGTATAAGGGTGGATGGGTGGGGGCTGCTATCTTAAGCCGTGAGGTCATGCATAAAATGCCAGGTCAAACTCATCCTCTACGCTCTTCTGCGCTTGTGAAAATGATCACGGCGGGATGAAAAGTAGTAAAAGTACTCCCGACCCATCCTCCCACTTTAACCCTATTTAAACTGTCTGGTCCCTAAGGACCACGGCACCCAAAAGGGGATCCGGGTCACATGTCTGATGTCCGTTCAGCCCGCCTGACGCATAGACCTCATACAAACTGCTGTTTCCTAAACCCAGGAGGGGGAGTAGGACACATGGAACCCAGGAGGGGGAGTAGGACACATGGAACCCAGGAGGGGGAGTAGGACACATGGAACCCAGGAGGGGGAGTAGGACACATGGAACCCAGGAGGGGGAGTAGGACACATGGAACCCAGGAGGGGGAGTAGGACACATGGCCCAACTGAGTCCAACTCCACAAAGTTCTCCCCCTGCTCCTCCGGCCTTCTGACGGCGATGCCAGAGGGCGGCAAATGAACCCCGCTGCCCCGCCCCAAGCGGGTCAGCGGCCCGCTGAATGCCACAGACATAAATGTCTCTCGCTAAGTATTTGACCCTTGAACTTAGCGCCGTCCCACCAGGGTCAAAGGTCACGCCGGCTTCTTTCTGTTCGTTCATCGTCGTCCCGGCCGTAACTCACAGATCGGTATGGACCGTCCTCTATCCCACCTCCCCCACCCCCCACCTCCTCACCCCCCACCCCGGCCCTTCCTCCTCCTGTTTCCCACAGGGCCCGGATCAGAGGGACCATCTATCCCCACACTCCCATTTCTCAGCCCTGGGGATTTATTGGCTGCCAGCTTATTTATCCCCGTCCACACATTCCAACGCCGTAGCTTTGGTTAGCGAGCGGCGAGGGGAAAACGAAAACACACACACAAAAAAGAAGAAGAGAGAGAGAGGGAGGGGGAGGGAGAGGGAGGGAGAGAGAGGGAGAGAGAGGGAGGGGGAGGGAGGGAGAGCGAGGGAGAGAGAGGGAGGGAGAGGGAGGGAGAGCGAGGGAGGGAGAGGGAGGGAGAGCGAGCGAGGGAGGGAGAGAGAGGGAGGGGGAGGGAGAGAGAGGGAGGGGGAGGGAGAGAGAGCGAGGGAGGGAGAGAGAGGGAGGGGGAGGGAGAGAGAGCGAGCGAGGGAGGGAGAGGGAGGGAGAGGGAGGGGGAGGGAGGGAGGGAGAGCGAGCGAGGGAGGGGGAGAGAGGGAGGGGGAGAGAGAGGGAGAGCGAGCGAGGGAGGGAGAGAGAGGGAGGGGGAGGGAGAGAGAGGGAGGGAGAGGGAGGGAGGGGGAGGGAGAGAGAGGGAGGGAGAGCGAGCGAGGGAGGGGGAGGGAGGGAGAGAGAAAAGGCGGGATGTGGGAGGAGGGGTGGTGGTGATGGGAGGACAGGCGTGGTTTGCGATCGGTGCCGGACGGAAACATGAATTTGAAGGCAGAGCAAATCTGCGTTTGTATCTCTCTGAGTAACGGTGGAATAATCCCATCGTCCAAGAGAGACTGAAACCTCCTGTTTTGCACCTGGTTCAATCTGAAACTAGGTGGTTAGGTCCGGATACAGATCCGGATCCAGATCCGGATCCAGGGGACTTTTCGCCCTCGCCCTTCAGTTTTGTTTCAGCTTGAATTATTGTTGTTGAGATTTGATGCACAATCTTGACTAAATTCATAACCTTTACCATTTAAAAATGGAAGTGTAGAATATTTTTAATCTGCATTTCTAATTCCTCCCTTGGCCCCTTGTGTAGTCCTGTAGCACCATAGGCTCCCCTGTAACCACCGGTTCAATCCACAGGCAGCTCTCAAGGGTTCCCCGATCCCCGGGTACAGCGGTCCTTTCATCCCACCCCCGGCTGATGGATGTTTAGTGGAGTGTAGGCGTGATGACCCACACTGTGTTGGTTCTCCTGGGAACAGAGAGAACTTGGCTGGTGGAACGCCTCCACTGCGCTTCTCCGGACCCGAGGACCAGAGACCAACGGTGTCTCCTTGATATGCCCAGATAGTGGCACACAGGAGCAGGGCATGCTGCTATTCTAAATTCAGATTTGATATCAGGAGCAAACTGTTCATAACGGCTCATAACCAGGTTGGGTGTGAGTCCATGCTGACGCGTTGGGGGAGGGGCGTCCACTAGGTTCACATTTACATTTGTATTGCATCATAATTGTATGGGAATTACTCCCCTCGCATCTATCCTTCTATCCTTCCATCAAATATAGCTGGCCATCTTTGGGCCGGCAGTAGCTCAGTCTGCTGGGACTTGGCTTGGGAACTGGCAGGTCGCCGGTTCAAGTCCCAGAAACACCTTGGACACTGCCGAGGTGCCCTTGAGCAAGGCACCAGACCCCTCCCCTGCTCCCCTGTTTATACAAGAGCTGATACCCACTGCTCCTCATGCTAGGATGGGTTAATGAGAGGAACTCATTTCACTGTGTGTACATGTACAGTATGTGACCAGATTTAGATCCATCCATCCAACATCTATCAGACTTCTTTGGGGGGGGGTGTATAAAAGGGACACACACAACCCCCCCCCACTTCCTCACACCCCATCGGATATCACCAGTGAGAGGGTGTGTCAATACTCTAACCTTTGGGTCTCCTGATGGTCGCTCTCCAGGGGGTTTCAATTGCGTCTCACTGAAAGAATACATAAAAAATAAGAATAAACAGATCATAATCCCTCACATCCTCTTCATGTTTCACACGTTGGCAAAAAGGGGGCGGAGCCCCACAAATAAGATGTCAGTGGTCTGGTCACCGAGACACAAAGACCTGCCTTGTGCTTCAGGATCTGCAATAGAAGCCTTTGGTTTTTATAGTGCAGCGTCTAATTAACATACTAATGCCTGGAAAAAGTGTGTGTGTGTGTGTGTGTGTGTGTGTGTGTGTGTGTCGAACCCATAACCTTTCCCAGAATCCTCTGGGTGTCACAAACCCCCTCCGTGACTATCCGGCCCCTGTACGTGGCTCACGAAGGCACGCCGTGTAGAGGAGATGTGCTTCATGTGTTTGTAGTTCCAGCACAAGGAGTCAGAACCCCCACAGAAATTAGCTTTCATTCCATAGAAACTATTTGTGTATTGGTTTAATCATTGTTAACATACTAATGCCTGGAAAAACTGTGTGTGTGTGTTTGTGTGTGTGTGTGTGTGTGCTGCTTGTTTGGAGGTGAACAACTCTTATTTCTCTACCTGTATTGATTCAAAGTAGGAGGAGGATACGATGTCTTGGGTTGGGGCTCATCTGTTCTCCCAGAGAGGGAGATCCACACACGGTCAACAACCGTCTTCTAAGACGCCTGTTTATCCATTTGACGTTTTGTGGAGCGTATGTGGTCGGTTGAGTGAGTGAGGTGGCTGGCTGGTTGAAGCAGCCTCACCTGGCCCCAGTCAGACTGATTAGAGTCTGGTTGAAGCAGCCTCACCTGGCCCCAGTCAGACTGATTAGAGTCTGGTTGAAGCAGCCTCACCTGGCCCCAGTCAGACTGATTAGAGTCTGGTTGAAGCAGCCTCACCTGGCCCCAGTCAGACTGATCAGAGGCTGGTTGAAGCAGCCTCACCTGGCCCCAGTCAGACTGATCAGAGGCTGGTTGAAGCAGCCTCACCTGGCCCCAGTCAGACTGATCAGAGGCTGGTTGAAGCAGCCTCACCTGGCCTCAGTCAGGGGCAGGAGATCGCTGGTCTTTACTATCAGCTCCGTTCACAATACAACTTCAAACTGTGCAATAAATCGGTTTTCTCAGCGCCTGTTTCCTGTGTCCTCGAGGGGAGCCCACAGCAGACATCTGAATGGCGTGTGGCAGCGTCAACTGCTACAACGCTTTTTGGAGATTTAACGAAGAAATCTAGCAGTAGGTTGATTTATTTGGACTTTTCACAATGTACACCTTGGCTACCACCTTCCAACAGCCCCCCTCCCCCCCTTGTTTCTACCTTGTGAGAGCCGGTTTTCAGGTGCCCCTAAACTGGTTTTAAAAGTGCAGGCTAGTCTTAAACAAGACGTCGTTCAACGTCATTTGCCAGAGCCCAGAGGAGCCAACGTGTCCCCAAAGCTCATTGGTCCACAGCTGTTCACAGTCCTATCACTTATTAGCTTATGACTTCCTGTAAGTAAGAGGAATAGATTCTCTGTCACAGCCCTTTCCATACAGGACTTTCTATACAGAAAAGCCTGAGGTCATTTGAATGCCATTTATGTGGGTTTTGATGCAGGGAACCTGAACCTGGAGAATTCAACCTCTAACCACACCCCCAACATAACCTCTAACCACACCCCCAACATAACCTCTAACCACGCCCCCAACATAACCTCTAACCACGCCCCCAACATAACCTCTAACCACGCCCCCAACATAACCTCTAACCACACCCCCAACATAACCTCTAACCACACCCCCAACATAACCTCTAACCACGCCCCCAACATAACCTCTAACCACACCCCCAACATAACCTCTAACCACGCCCCCAACCCCCGGGACGGGCCTTTCCTCCAACATGGCGCCTCGTTATCTTCCACATGGCAGAGGTCCGGGTTTGCTTCTGCTGAGTCACCCCAGCTCCACAACAAGCCAACATGGATCCCGTTAAAGCAGCGCACACAATAACGCAGTTATGACCGCAAGTGTTTTCAGGATTGCGAGACTATTTTGTTATTCCTTGTTGTACAATGACAATAAAGGCATTCTGGTTCTGATCAAAGCCGGTTCTCTCCCTGGACCAAAAACAGTCAAACAGACAGACGGACAGATAGAAAGACCAACTGACAACAAACAGGCAGGCGACTGGACAGGTGACAGAAGCCGTGTGTGTGTGGACACACCGTCCCAGGCCCGGCGGGGAGGGAGCATCGCCCCCCCGCCCCTCCCCCTCCCCCTCTCTCTCTCTTTGCATTTCGTAGGACGACACGGTATTTCTCACCGTAGCTTCACCTGCCACCTCAGCACCTAACCCGCTAATCGCCCACACACACACACACACACTCCCCTTGTACTGTACCCTGAGGAACAAACCACCGAGGGGCGTCTGTGTCATCCTCACCCAGGATGGTTGGATGGGTCTTCTGTCCTTTCAGAACAGCAGTGCTTCTTCACATTGTTCTGCTGCTGCTCAGACATCGCATCCGTCACCATGGCAACTACATTTCTCACTGAAGCCTTCTGGAGAACTCTGATCCAATAGAATGACCGATAAGTGCTGCTGTGCTGTATGTTTATCCTTTAGCAGATGCTTTGATCCAAAGAGGCTTAAAGTTGATTTATTTACATGTCATTCAGATTCAGATGTGGTTTATTTGTCACATGTTTAAGGTACGATGTACAGTGAAATGTTATCGCCAGCTCCCAACATGTGCTAAAACTAATTTTCTAAAATACAAAAGGAATACACAAATGTACATCTTTACATAAGTGCAGAATATATTAATCTTACACTATAAACAGTACAGTATAAATATAAATATAAGTAGGGTTTAAGCTCAGGGGTGAATTATGGTCTTTGGGATTCGAACCCATAACCTTTCCCAGAATCCTCTGGGTGTCACAAACCCCCTCCGTGACTATCCGGCCCCTGGGCGTGGCTCACGAAGGCACGCCGTGGAGAGATGTGCTTCATGTGTTTGTAGTTCCAGCACAAGGAGTGAGGAATAGTGTTGGAGAGTCTCTCTCATTCTAATGAGACCATGGGAATCCAACTGACCAATGGGTGTTCAGAACCCCCACAGAAATGAGCTTTCATTCCATAGAAACTATTTGTGTATTGGTTTAATCATTGTGGGAAAGGTCTGTTTCACACTAGAATCAAATGTGTGAAATTTAGGTAAAAAATTACCTAATTTGGCTTGTTTTTACTTTACTATACTTTACTATATACTATATATACCTAACCCTTACTTAGGACCAACCTACCTCTCTATAGTTTACATATATATTACTAAGATACCTGTTGACTGTACTGTAACTGCTCCTACTCCTGTATATACATATACATTTATATATGCCATACATTTATATATGCTCACTTGTATATACATTTACATTTATATATATTTATCCTGCTTTCAATAATAGCATACCCCTGATCACTACCTGTTAAATACTCACTTACCTGTATATACATGTACCTATTATTATGCTCATTTATACCTAGACTGTCTTTTAACCTGTCAATTTAAACTGTATATTATATTATATTATCATGCACTTTACTGCAACATGTGCACTCTGGTTAGATGCTAAATTATGTTCGCTGTACTGTACTTGTGCTGCAATGACAATAAATTAGAATCTAATCTAATCTTAGGACCTTCGCCCCAAGTAGAGCGTATCCCATCTACAAATCTCCTCCATCACATTGCTTTGACTTGACTTCTAAGAAGAGGACCATGCAGAATGGGGTTCATCGGTGGGACGGTGGGGGGTTCATCGGTGGGACGGTGGTGGACTAAGCCTGACAGGGTCTCAGTGTGTGGGGTGCTGAAAGAGAGAGGGCTTCTGTCCTGAATGCATGGATCAAACAGAGCCCGGGCCGGGCCACTGAGTCTGCACCCCAGTTGTCAGGCACTGACAGCGTGGGTTTATGTCTGAGTGAGACTAAACACTACCCTCTATTGGATGACATGGAGATTACCTGTGGTGATATGCTGATCCCAGCAGATGACTGTTCTGTTGGAGTCTAAAAGCTCCATGTTTGAACTCCCTGAAACCTTAACCATTTAAACCCTTGTTGAACCTTATTGTATTTACCTCAAAAATGAACAATTCAATTTTTCATACCATTGTCTTGATCTTTATCAATCGTGAAATTTGCCGATCAGTTGAGCTGCCTTAACTTGAGTTGTGTAACAGCCTGCAGGGTACCAGTTGATGTTTCTAGTAAATATTGACTATTTATGGTGCTTTGGTGAGTTTCTTACCCCCCAGATTCCTACCCTGACCACGCCAACCAGCACCTAAACATAACTCTAACCACTAAACAAGCACCTAAACATAACTCTAACCACTAAACCAGCACCTAAACATAACTAACCACTAAACCATTATCCCCCAACATAACAATCCTCAATTCACATCAACTCAACCACTTCAGCTTCTACAAGATAAGATGTTTAATTGGCCATTTGCAATGGAATGCTTATTCCCCATTCCTTCCTGCAGTATACATTTTTAAAACAATACTATAAAAATACTATATACAATAAAAATGAATATAAAGAGATATCTAATATATGAGATTTTCACCCTGAAAATGTGCATAGTTAGAACCTGGGGTTAAGTTCCCCAACAAGTTTGACAGGCAACATTTCTAATAATCTTCCCTTGTAGAGTGATATCTCCGGAGGACTCATCCCAAAATGACCAATGCTGTTAGTTCTAGAAGGTCCATGCTGATAAAAAAAAGGAAAAAGCAATTACCGTGATTTGTTATGCAATGCTCCTCGCCAAGGTTCAATTTCTCCTCCTTAAGACGTCCTCTCCTGGGATCGGTGGACCCACATGGGGCCCAGGCAGGACTTTGATAAACACATTCTGCACCCATTTAACAGAAAGTGTAGAAATTAATTAACTTGGTACACGTGTTCCTCCGGTCATGGCAATTGGGTAACCGCACAAAGCCTCATTCAGCTTCCCCTGAAATTTTAATTTAAATTTAGTTGACGAGTGAGTCCAACAGCCATGCTTTTGAAAAAAAGGTTGTACACGTTTAAGCTTTAAGTGCATGGTAACCACCAGCTATATTACCCAACTAGAGGGCCTGACAGAACATAGATTGCAGGGACTTGGTCTTTAATATAAGGCCCGTCTGGTCTAGTAGATTCATTTAGCAGTCAGATAACGTTTTGACCAAAGCAAAGATTCTGCTGAATCACCAGAGAACGTGATCACTGCATCCCTGTTGGTAATTGTGCAGGTGAAGTGAGTTGGAAAGGTCAGAGGTCATCCTTTCATGTGTGTGTATGTAGCAAACAAACAAGATTAGAAGAATTCTCTCTAATTGTTCTAACATTAGGAAGGTGGGCCAGGGACAACTCCAGTCATGTTTCATAGACTGTTCTGTAGTTAGTCTCGATTCTTAACGAGCAGCTGACCAATCACAATAGTGTGTGTGTGTGTGTGTGCGCAACCAAACAAACGGCATGTAGTACACAAAACGGTGATCCAGTGTGAAGCAACAGCTGTAAGATAATAGGCTATAGTTGATCATTGGATTGACTTTGGTCATGTATCAAATGCTCTAGTGGAAAAACACCCAGCCACTTCAAACCTGCTGCTTTCTCATCTTGGGAAACTGAAACAATAACTAACTGAAAAGTATTGGATATGATTGCTGCTACACAATTACCGTGTGTGTGCGCATACAACAAGTAACCATATATATTATATATATCGCTGCACTTTATAACACTACTCATTATTACAGATGCCTCAACAAAAGAAAATCCTGCGAGCCCTTATTCTATCACCATGTACGAGGGCCACTCATCAGGGCCTTTCAAACTCCATCCCCTGGTGACATCACCGCTGGGACTTTCCTCAAATGATGAACGACGGGCAGATCAAGTCCATTCCTGACACACGGCGGTAAAATATGAGCCCCTTTAAAGTTTTAATCAAATCTCGCTCAATCACCGCATTGTAATTCAGACCGCGATCAGGGACCAGAGGCACGGAGCAGACGGTAAAAGGACCAGCGGTCAAGTCTGCCAGATGGATCTCCAGGTCAGAACCCTTTCCCTCCTATCCAGATGGATCTCCAGGTCAGAACCCTCTCCAGGTCAGAACCCTCGCCCTCCTCTCCAGATGGATCTCCAGGTCAGAACCCTCTCCCTCCTATCCAGATGGATCTCCAGGTCAGAACCCTCTCCCTCCTATCCAGATGGATCTCCAGGTCAGAACCCTCTCCCTCCTATCCAGATGGATCTCCAGGTCAGAACCCTCTCCCTCCTCTCCAGCTGGAACAAAAGGCAGCGGTCAAACCAAGGGTTCTTCACCGTTCATCGGCCCAATCAACCTGCCGCTTCCCAGCAAGACCATGGCCACCTTAAAGCGATGACGTCAGTGGGGGCCAACGAATGACCGCACCGTGCGAAAGGTTAGCACAGCACCAGAGAAGACCCGGGGATGTAGTACACACCTGTATAGGGGAGCATACCTTATGGACAAGCACGTCAGACCAGACGGAACATATTAGAAATGTTAACATTTATTGCCGTTTTCTGAATACCACATTGAAATCAGGAGCATTCAGAATATACACAGAAATGATACTATTATATATGGTTTCACAAACGTGGTGAACGCATACCGTATTACAATCTACAAAAATCTACTTTACAGAAATTTTAAATTCTAAATATCAAAAAGGTACAGCTGCAGAAACCGGTGTGGAACTGTAAGCCGGTGACGGCTCTGGGTGTCCGTGTGTGAAGGACGTGGTGACATCGCGAGTACAAAGGAAGCGGAAAGTCCTCTTTGTACGTACAGCTGGTTTTTGGACATTAGAAAGGGCAAATCAAAAGTAAAATACAAAAGAAAAAAAAAAAAAAAGTCGTTGAAATGATCCGATAAATTAAAAATAACAGGCTTAGGGAAAGGAGTCTTTGCATTCAAAATGTATTTACCTTACAACAGATGGCTCTACAGAGAGCCTTTCAGTAGCATTCATCAGTGGGGGGGTTGGATTACAGATCATAGAAAATAAGGTTAGTTATGTATAAAAAGAAAAATACATGGGGAGGTAGGGAAATGTCTCCTCAATGAATCCTCAAGTGATGAGGGCGCTTGAGGGAAGCCAGTGGTGGTGGTGCTAAGCAGATCTCCTGTCAGAGTGCAGTGATGGCTCTCAGAGGGGGGTCTGTTCCCATCCTGTGGCCGTAAGGTGGTCCAATAACCAAGTTGGGGAGTCCAAAAATACAAACAGACCTCTTCCATCTTTTCTGGTCCAAAAACAGGACAGTTTGAAAGATTGGGGCGAGGGGTGAAAAGGCTAGAAGAAGAAGCATAACAACACGGGATCCCAACTGCCCAGTGGTGAAACAACCACAACAAGATCACTGAATCCAAGAGAGTCAAGGCAGAACAACTCCCAAAACAAAACAACCTTCAGGAACATTTAAAACAGATCAAATAGTAAGAATAATAATTATATAAAATAAAAAATAAAAAATTTCAAAACCAAAAAAATGTATTTGTATGCCCACATTAATGCCAGGTACCCATTTGGAGGGCGTGCCCAAAAAGAAAAACCGCAAGGCACGGCGTTCATCTCAATTATGAAACCAACTGCCCTTCCTCCCCAGTGACGGTCCAGCTGGACTCATGGACACACAGGGTGGTTGCTTGTTAATGGTCTCGAGGGGCTCAGGCGTCTAGTCTAGTCCTGGTCCATGGGCTCGTCACTGGTCCCAGTGTTCAAGCTCGCGGCCTCGGTGGCGCCCTCTGTGGGGGGCTCGGGCGTACTGCTGGACGGGGCGGCGGGGCCCTCCTCTCGGACCTCGGTGGCGCTCTCCTCCGCCGCGCTGCTACTGCTGCTGGTGGTGCCGCCGCCGTTACTGCTGCTGCTGACCGGGTCGCCGGCGTCGCCATCCCTGCTGGAGTCGGGCCCCTCCTCGAGGGCCGGGGCCGGCTGCTCCGTCTGGTCCATGTCGCTGCCCTCCTCCTGGGAGCCGCACGCCACCTCCCTCTCCGCCTGCTCCTCGGGTCCGGGGTCAGCCGGCATGTCCGCCTGCGTACTGCTGCTTGGCTCTGGGGATTGAAGACAACACGGCTTCAGTGGTTGCCAACAGTAAGAGCCACGAAGGGTTCGAACCAAAACCCTGAAAGTTGGTAGAGGCGATCTTAGTTTACATTTTAAGATAGTTAGATAGTTAAATCTTACGCTCAAGTTAAGAGCCTAAGGTTGCCGACGTCTACCGTTAGCGTAGCATCTACCTTCCAGGACGGCAAATTGAATGGGTTTTATAATCTCCCATCCCAGAAACGTCCTACCTTGCTCTTGGATTGAGCCGGCGCTGCTGGAGGCCACGTTGTTGTCCTCCTCCTCCTCGTCCTCCTCCTCGTCTTCGTCCTTCTCCTGCACCATGGCCTCAGCCTCCTTCGAGGAGCAGCCCGAGGCGTGCGGGTCCCTCAGCGTGTCCGACTCCTGCCGGTCGTCCTCGTCCTCCTCGTCCTCGTCGTCCTCTTCGTCCTCCTCCTTGTTGAACTTTAGTCTCTTGACCTCGTGCTGCTCCGCCTCCATGTCCTCCTCCTCCTCCTCGTCGTGCTTGTTCTTCACAGAGCTGCCCAGGCCGCCCGACTCAGACACCTCACTGGAAACCAGGGGTTAGGTGGAACCATTAACAGGCGCCTTTAAGCCAAAGCAACTCTGAATTCCCCCCATACCTGCTCCTTAAAAGATATTCTAAATCAAAACATGCTAATCATAGAGAGGTAAGCTTTAGACATCTTGTGAGACCACGTTCGTTTCTCTGCTCTATTGTACCATTGAGCATGGAACAAATACTACTTCAGCTTCATTAGAGGTGGCGTCTAATGATTTGCTAGGATCTGAGACTCAGAATTAACAAATCATCAACGTAATATTGTACCAATCATGAGCCAGGGACACATTATTTTAAGTCTCCCCAGTACAGTGCTGTATAAATAATGAATTGCCTTAGAATATCCAAAAAGGTGTGAAAATAGATCCACAGTAATAGACCGTAGGTATACTTAAGACATCCATGGGTGGCTGAAGTAAATGATAGCAAAGTCACCGCAAGATTACCAACCATTAGGGATATGCATATCTCCTCCATTCGATACGAATATGTGCTCAGAGACGATGGAGCACTTTTTCCTCAATTCTCCCCCCACCAACAAAATGGTACATTCCCCCGGGAACACCCCTATAAACAGACACCACGAAGCGCCCGCCCTGACATTGTTCAGTTGCACAAACGGAATTCACAAATTTTGAGTTTTTTTTTTCTTATCTAGCCAAGCATTTGAAGGACAAGGCCGTGGCTTATCCACCACTGGCCATAAAGGGATCGCACGCGTTGACCCGACTTTCAGCACAACACAATTCAAGGCTAGGCTTCCGAAGGCCAGACTTATTTTTTCAACAGACGGTTCATTCACAAATATGACACAAAACATTGGAGTCCCTGGATTGACAGTCCAGTAGGTTCCAACCCCACATCACAGAACGGGGGGAGAGATCCCTGTATACCTGGAGTCTTTGTGGTCGTCGTCTTGGTCCGGTTCGGAGTCTTTGCCCTCGGTGCTGTCTGGCAGACCGTTAGCCGTTAGTGAACTGGCCAGCGCCATCTTCGGTCGGTTCAGCGGCCGCGGGGTCCCCGGTCCGTTCACTTTCCTGACAAACGTTAGATGATAGAAACACATGAGGTAGTTCAATAGAAACATGGTCAGAATGCAAGTAACCCCTGGAAATTCATACCGTTAGAGGATATAGACTATGGTTTACGAGTTTTGACGAAGCGATTTTGTCAAACTAACCGACAACTATCATTAGTCGCTGTAAGTTTTGGTCCAGATCTTTGAGTCGTCCACATTACCTCTCTGTGAAGGCAGACGTGGTTCCAGGAAGCATCACTCCGTTCATTCGACTGATTCCACTGCAGCCGTTTTTCCTGCAACAGGAGTGTGTTTATTAATACAATCAACCACTTTGAAAACATCATCATGTTCTGGAATCTCTCAAAAAGGCCTTTCAAACACTACTTACTCTGAGGTTGGATGTACACAGCTAACCACCATTACATTCTGCACACAAAGATGACAAGGTTTAAGATGGGGAGATACCAGCAAATACAATAACAAAAACAGATACTTAAGAGGGGTAACATTTAAAGATTACAGGAAAACTTTTTCAGGGTGAAAGTTAAAAAATAAATAAATAATAAAAAGGTGCTGAAGAAGACACTCACCTTCTCTATACCTCGTAGGAACTTTTCTGTTCCCGTGTAGTTCCTCTTGGGTTCTGTGAGAAGCTCGCACAAGCGCTGGATGGTGAATGGGATTCTGGAAGTGGACAACAACAGGCTAGCCGTACAGAAAAGAAGAAAACCCTCCATATTTTGCCCCAAATATGCCCTGCTGTGTGTTGCCCAGCATGCCATACTACTGAATGAACCCCGATTAGATCAATAATGAACCCGATTAGATCAATAATGAACAAGGTCTGTTCTTCCATTAGTCCATGTAAGCCATTACACAAACGCAGAAAATGAGTGAATGACAATATTTCTAATCCACTAATAGCTTTTCCCCTGAATGCATCTTTTGCATTTCAAAAACGGTTACATTAGATGAAACCACTGGATAGCGCTTCAAAAAAAAACAACCAGAACAACAATGGACAATTATTAAAACCACAATGGCCGGTATGCCGCTGCCTTATGTTATTATTATTGGGGAAACTCTAGGTTTGAATCTGCATCTCCAACATGAAGATACAAATAGATACTTTCCCTCCGATAAGGTGCCTCAGTTTCCCGTTGTGTAGAGAACCCCTCCGTTCTGTGAGGTGGTTCTCATTGACCGCTTCAGAGCAGCAACGTGTGATCTTGGCAGTGTTAAGAGCTTGGCTCTTGTCGAGCCTATTGTTAGTTAAAAGTTTAAATGGCACAATTGCGCAAGCAGACAAGCCCACAAGCGGCAGCTCTCACAGAGCACTCTGCCATGGTCCTTTTCGGTTGCAAAACACTTCTGACACTTGCTGTTGCAGTGCTGGGGGCCTCTATGCTTCAACCAACACTGGGGTTTATGCTAGCCTACATTAGATACACAAACTTTGATGCCCAAACTCGTTATTTTTGCCGTTTATCTCCCGCGGATGCCTTGGCAATAACGGGGTACTGCAGTTAATACTTGACCCATACGGGGAGAAGACGAAGTGAAACTCAACCATAGATCTCATGTGGGAATTTGAAGGCATGACATAATATAATATATAATAAAAACATGTCTTGATTGGTTGATACTTGGTTGAGGGAAATGCATCTGGAGAGGGCACTTTAGGTTTTCAAACATTATACTCATTATCCATCCATCTTCTCCCGCTTATCCGAAATTGGGTCGCGGAGGTAGCAGCTTCAGCAGGGGACTCCCCTCTCCCTAGCAACATCGACTAGCTCTGACTGGGGGATCCCGAGGCGTTCCCAGGCCAGTGTGGAGATGTAATCACCCCACCTGTACCTCGGTCTGCCCCGTGGTCTCTTCCCAGTTGGATGTGCCTGGAAAACCTCCCTCGGGAGGCGACCAGGAAGCATCCTTACTAGATGCCCGAACCACCTCAACTGGCTCCTTTCTACACGAAGGAGCAGCGGCTCTACTCCGAGTCTCTCACGAGTGACTGAGCTTCTCACCCTATCCCTCAGGGAGATACCAGCCACCCTCCTGAGGAAACTCATTTCGGCCGCTTGTATTCGCGATCTCGTCCTTTCGGTCATTACCCATTGCTCATGGCCATAGGTGAGGGTAGGAACGAAGACTGATCGGTAGATCGAGAGCTTTGCCTTCTGGCTCAGCTCTCTTTTGGTTACAACGGTGCGCCAAAGTGCACCCAATACCGCTCCCGCTGCACCTATTCTCCTGTCAATCTCACGCTCCATCCTCCCCTCACTCGAGAACAAGACCCCGAGATACTTGAACTCCTTCACTTGGGATAAGGACTCCCTCCCTACTTGGAGTAGACAATCCACCGGTTTCCTGCTAAGAACCATGGCCTCAGATTTGGAGGTGCTGATCCTCATCCCAGCCGCTTCACATTCTGCTGCAAACCGATCCAGTGAGTGCTGAAGGTCACATACTGACGATGCAAACAGGACCACATCATCTGCAAACAGCAGCGATTCAATCCTGAGCCCACCATACTGAAACCCCTCCCCTCCATGACTACGCCTTGAAATCCTGTCCATGAAAATCACAAACAGCATGGGTGACAAAGCGCAGCCCTGGCGGAGGCCAACACCCACTGAGAACAGGCTTGACTTTGTACCGAGAATCCGGACACAGCTCTTGCTTTGGGAGTAGAGAGATTGGATGGCCCTCAACAGTGACCCCCGCACCCCATACTCCCGCAGCACCCCCCACAGTATTTCCCGAGGGACCCGATCATATGCCTTCTCCAAATCTACAAAACACATGTAGACCGGATGGGCATACTCCCACGCCCCCTCCAGGATCCTTGCAAGAGTGAAAAGCTGGTCCGTTGTTCCACGACCAGGGCGGAGTCCGCATTGTTCCTCTTCAATCTGAGGTTCGACTATCGGCCGAACCCTCCTTTCCAGCACCTTGGAGTAGACTTTCCCAGGGAGGCTGAGTAATGTGATACCCCTGTAATTGGCACACACCCTCTGGTCACCCTTTTTGAACAGGGCTACCACCACCCCCGTTTGCCACTCCTCAGGCACTGTCCCAGACTTCCACGCAATGTTGAAAAGACGTGTCATCCTTGACAGCCCCTCAACACCCAGAGCCTTTAGCATTTCTGGACGGATCTCATCAACCCCTGGGGCTTTGCCACTGCGGAGATGTTTGACTACCGCAGTGACTTCCTCCAGGGAGATTGATGTTTGCCGTCCTTCATCCTCCAGCTCTGTCTCTACCATTGAGCCATTGGTAGAGATACTCATTATGTTAAATATTAATACGGTTGTATATTAGGAGGCTAACCTATTAATATTTCTGTGCGTCATGGTTGGAGACCATTACTTTTTCCCCCCACTTAAAGTTTCTACACTTCCTCGAGTCCCTGGCTTCTATAACCTCCATTTTGAATGGACGGTCTGGTCTAGATTGAATATTAAAGAGAAGAAAGTGGAGCGGCATTCCTTTAAAAAGGAGGTTCAACCGTAAGGCTTCATAAGAGGCTCGGAGACCATAAGCATACTAAGCCAAGGAGGTCAAAGCCTCGACTCCAGCAGAGACATGAAAGCAGGATGAAATAACCAATCATGTTTCACAACAGCGATCTGGAGGACGCATTCCTCTTGGACGGAGTTGGGCTCAAAATGCACAGCAGACATTAGGACCCACTCTCACAGAAACAAGTAGCATTTAAGTGCTATTTTGAAGCCATGGCTTCTTATTCCATTTTACTCTCTCAGTTCAGCCAGAGACTGAAGCAAATGTGAAGGATCCAACAAACCCATAATTCGGTCTTATTTTAAATAAAATGCCCTCTTTATAATGAACAAGATGGTAACATTAAGCAGAACATCTTGCACTAGTACTTTTAAATAAATGTGTCACTAAAATGCATACAACCAAACCACCAACAATAATAATAATAATAATAATAACAATAATTATCCAAGTCAGCAGACGTGTGGTGACGTCTCCATCCAGCGAGTGTACTTTGATACGGGGCCAGTGGGCCGCTTTAAAAACGACCGGCTGTCCTACCCCCACTTAATGTGACGCGTGTGAAAACTGGCCCCGACGTGGGCCAACTTCCAAGTACTACGCTAAGCGTAGTGTGTAATTAGCATGCAGAAATGGGCCATGAGCTGGACCTACCCATTATAGGCCTGCACTATCTTCAGTATCCTCTCCTTCATATCCTCAAACGGGACGGACTCCACGTTAGGGTTGGCGGGGCCGCGCTGCTCGGGTACCGAGGCCCTGAAGTCCTCCATTACCGACTCCAGCTTGAACAGGAAGTAGTTCTTGAACTGAGGCCATTGGACCCTGGAGGAGAATGGGCACAGAGACACAGGACTGTGAAGGCTCCCGCTGAGCTTGGGAGGACGTGAAGAAGGAAGGGAATTGCCCACATAACGTCAGCAAACAAATGGAAAATACAGAATTTCCAAAAGTGACTCTTCGATTTGACATACTGATCATGAAAGATGTTATATGATGCCCTACATTTTTACAGAAAGGTCACAGCGAGTCATTTGAGTTGAGTAAATGCCACAGTGTCCTCTAGAGAGCATGCAAACCACATGTGTTGTTATATGCATCTGCATGTGTGCACTGAACAGACAGCAAACATATACGGAGCTCATTTAATTTAATTTGTGCTAAAACAATGCTCACACTTTACAACACATGCCAATTTAGGTACGACCATCTTTGTACCACACATACACCAGCAAATATTGTAGAATTGTAAAAAAAAAACTGTTATATATAATATAATTACATAAAAATTCAAAAAGTACACAGTAAGAATTCAATGCAAAATATCGACATGGAACTTGTGGTTGGAAGCTTGTGGTAGGTACAGGTAGGTAATGTCAATGATGTCATCAGTAAGACTGTGGTCTCATAATCTTCCTTTTCACACCAGTTAACAATCACATTTAAGCATTATGTAAAACAATAGCAAACTGTGAATGGCATCACTTCTCAAGGTTAAGGCAAATACTTACAAGGTCTCTCCGGTCTTGGCAATATGGCAAAGAAACTGCTCTAGAAGAGGAAAGGTCTCCTGCTTTCCTTTCTTATCGAAGTCTGCAGAGTAAGTCAAATAAATAAGAACCGCCAACATGTGAGTAAACAAAGATTGATTGCCCTCAGTAAACAAATGCATTGCTTTACATTGTTCATAATGATATGTAGCTAAAGAAGGCAAAAACCATTTGCCTGCATGTAGTCACTTGCACTGCTATTATCACATAAATAGGATAGTATATGCAACATGGCTCAATAACTACATGCGATCATAATATCTAGGTTACATGTATGACAGGGTATTATGCAACATGGCTCAATTAACTACACATTCAGAATGCCAGAGTGAATGGAGAGTATTACATTGCACTTCCATTACACATGGCAAATAAAGAATGTTACATCTACTTACAATCACACCATCATTACATGGCAGGATATTTATTATGCAACATGGCTCAATAACTACATGCAATCATAATATCATGATAACATGTATGGCAAGGCATTATGCAACATGGCTAAATAAACGACATACAATCACAACATTAAACAGTATATATAAACAGACACTGCAGGCTCACTACAGGTCTGTCGGATAACCATTGTAGCCGGCTAGGACACATAGCTAAACCGACTGCTTTAATAATGTCAAGTTAAAAAGTCCACAAAACAGACGACAACATGGTCATCATCGGGAGGTCTTCCTCCGCTGTCACGGCTCTCAAGAAGCGGTCGAGGCCGTTCAATTCACGACATGAATGTTGATATTCAAAGGGGGAAAAGCCGATTCTCCCCCTAGCCAGATAGCCTTAGCAATGTAGCCTAGCGGGCTAATCTGGTCGGCTTGTTTCCGTGAAGGGAATTAGCATTAGCCTGACACTGTGTAGCCGCACCGCTCGAGCTAGCTAACACCACTAGCCACAGAGCTAAACATTCCCCCCCCCAACATTGAAAACACAAACAACAACAACGACGACGACCAGTCAACGGACACAACCATCGTCCAGCGACTCGGTTGTTGTTGTTGTTGTTTTTATTGTAATGACCTTTGAGCGCTTCCTGGAGCGAGTCAACGTCCATCATGGTGTCGTCAGTGTTGTGGATGCGGAGGACGGCAGCGGACTGGCGGCTAGCGGCTAACGGCTAACGGCTAGCTGCTGGGTGGTGCTCCGAGAGGAGGAGGAGGAGGAAGGAGGAGCACTTTAATATGGCGCTGCTGAGTGAGGTCACCACCACACACACACACACACACACACACACACACACACACACACACACACACACACACACACACACACACACACACACACACACACACACACACACACACACACACACACACACACACACACACACACACAGCCGTTTAACACGTAAACATGTAACTATCTATCTGTCTGTCTGTTAGTGTATTCATTCATTTATTCATTCATTTTTAGTTTTTCACTACTTGAATAAATACAATTTGTGTCCGTTCACTGGGTTCAGGGACCAGTTGTGCAGGTGTCTGTGGTACCCAGGGCCTCCACTAGGGCCCCGTTTAGCGCTGAGTCATACAGGGGTTTGTACATTTGAAACAGCCAACAACTATCTTGTAGTGTTGACCAAGGTGAATCCGAAATGTTAATATTGCTGCATTCTTTTCTGTTAGTTTGTGATCAATTGGTACTCCCAGATGGTACCAATCAGTGTGTGTGTGCTGAGAGCTGCGTGCACACACTCAGCATTAGTGCACGTCATGTCATCCTATTTATGTGACTCTTAACATAATACGGCTTCAGTAGGCCACGTCCACGCTTGGGATGTAGACACAGCTTATCCTGGAAACTGGCAATTCACTCATCTCTGTTCTCTTTGTAATGACACCTGAATACCACACCATGTTCATTACAGACCCTAATGAAACATACACTTGACAGGCTGCTGTCCCCCATCCCACAGCCAAAGAACAGCCGGTGCTCCGGCACGACCTTGGCGTCCTCGTCCAAGACGATCCGCAAGCTGCCCGCTGCTTCCTCCCACTGCCCTCGTTTGACCCCAATCTCCACCTCGACCAGCAACCCGCAAGGCACCCCGCGTCTAGACAACCTCATTGCTAATTCACTCCACACATCTCGGAGTCATTCCCCATCCCCCATATTCCCTCCTAAGTCATTTCCTATAGTCTCAGTCCAGGTATCTCTCCTTGTATCTCCACGGTTTGAAAACTCCACACACACACACACACACACACACACACACACACACACACACACACACACACACACACACACACACACACACACACACACACACACACACACACACACACACACACACTCCCCTGCTCCTTCTCCTCCTCTGCTCTCTCCTCTCCCATACACATCTTCTCAGTTGATTATTTGATTATATATTTGGTTATAAATGCCCATGCTGATCACACTTATTGATGTGTTGATGACACCCTCTCTCTTTAGTTCAATCATTTGTACGCTTCATCATTTTGGTGGTTGGCTTTCAGAAGGTTGGTGGCTGGTTGAAGCAGCCTCACCTGGCCTGAGTCAGACTGATTACTCTATGGCTGGTGAGGCTGTGGGTCCTTGTTAATCAAGGCCTACGTTTTGACTAAGTTAAAGCATGTTCCATCTGTTCGCCATGATTCAAAACTCTGCAATAAACCAGATTCCTCATCTCCCTGAGTCCTCCTCCAGGAGGAGCCTCAAGGAGCCGTGTTACTGGCTGCTGGCGGCGTTGTTAGCTACACAGTTTTTCTCTCCTTCCTGGTGTTCTCCAGTGTTCTGACAAACGGCTCAAGGTCACCATTCTTTTCTGAACTGTTCTCTATTTTTAGTTATCTCGGATAATTAAAGACTTCCTGGACGTCCGTCCTACTTGTCTCCACTATTAGTGTGTTTGTCTTCCAAGCAGGCCAACTAAATAGGAGCACAGGGACACTAGTGGGGGATGTTTTAGGGGGAGGTGACTGACACTTTCAGCTGAAAGGTTCTAGCTTCAGTCCCCAATGTACACAGTCTACCGGTAGAGGTGCCTTAATGGCATTTACCTTGGTCATTACCTGTGCCTTAATGGAAGCTATCTGAATTAGCTGTGAGTCATTATGGGTAAAGTGTGTCTGCTAAATGACTAAATAAATAGATGGGTGTTCAGTTCCAAACCCGTCATCCTGACTGTTGGACTCTCAGGACAATAACCCATACAGCACACTTCCTGTCCGTTTCCAGAAATTCACCAAAATTGACAAATTGAAAGGAAATTAAGCTTACATCTCCATTGTCTCTCCCTGTTGGTCTCTTTCCCATTTCCTCTGAGATTTCCTTAATTTCTCACTTGAAACCCATCTGCATCCTCTGCCCCCCTCCCCCCCTCCCCCCCTATATTTAAACTGCTGACCAGTTTTGCCGTTGGGTTGTCCTGAACAACCCTATCTGGAATACGGTTTAACGGTTTCAATAAGGCATGTGTTCAGCTATTATGTCTTCAGTTAACCACTCAATGAAATAGTGCAAATGGCAGGATTTTTCTTGTTAAAAGGGAGAAAACTTGCTTGTTTCATTCTTGCTCTTGAATTTTACCAAATTAAATGGTTAAATATTTTAACGATCACTATGAAGGTTTTGTTCTTGGCTTCTAAATAGCAAACATTGGAGGCCCTTGGAGAATGCTTGCTGTGGCTCAGGTAATATTTGTTAAAAAAAGAAGAAAAACCACAATTATAAATCACAATTATATATAATGTTTAGTTAAGTGCTTTAACAATTAAATATGTTTGGGGTCAGCCTTTTACTGCCTGTTTTAAATGCAGCATATTAAAAAGCAATTGCGGACATGGAGTGGCTGAGCAGCCAGCTTCCCCGGGGCCTAGAACCGGTTGGTTCTGCTCTATGGGTTCTGCTCTGCTGGTTCTGCTCTGCTAGTTCTGCTGTGTTGGTTCTGCTGTGTTGGTTCTGCTCTGCTAGTTCTGCTGTGTTGGTTCTGCTCTGCTAGTTCTGGTGTGTTGGTTCTGCTGTGTTGGTTCTGCTCTGTTGCCTTTCACCAATTCCCTGGACCGCTGTCCACCATCTAGTTCAAATGTATTCAGATATATTACACCCGGGGGGATTTCTAATTCCTTGGGGGATTGCCTGACAATCATGTCATGCTCATGGCAATTAAAAGCATTTTCCCATCATATTCATATTAATATTCATAATATGAATTAGGCAATTATGTCATGTGTAACAAGAATGATCAGAAATGAGCCAATAACAGGACATATGCTTCAAATGGCAAACAAAGATTAGCTAACAATGGCTCATTTCAACGTTGTTTCCATTGTTGAATTAGCTGTACTCAATGAGCTAAATGATGTATAGTTATCCGCAAGGATTTTGAAATCCTTTTAAAAAAAATGTATGCTTTTGTTGTGCCAATTAGCACTGTTACCATAATAATACAATATAATATATGAATGACATTATAAATATTAATAATAATATCATATAATACAAAAACATGATCGCTCCAATGAACACATTTAGCTAATATTTTATTTAAAAACACAAATATAGTTGTACTGTATTTTTCCGTTTTCCGTTTTTAATAATTTGCGACGTAGCCGAAAACTTCAGACGCAGATTCACAACAAACTCTGTCCCTAACAAACATATTTGCGTGGGCATACATAAATGTATGGTAAACATAACACGGGATAACAATTAACATGGCACAAATTAATTTGTTTGTTCACTTGTTTTATGTTGCTTTCATATTATTATTTGTATTATTATTAACTTAATGGAGTTGGACATGTATTGAATAGAAACTCATCCGAAAATCCATAATTGTGGTTTTCCTCAATGTTCATCCAAAAGTGCATTTAGCATTCTGTGTGCTACATGGTAACGCTGAGATGCTCTTCTGTTTCTTGATTGTAATACTGGCAGTTTGAGATTCTAGACCGGAGTCACACCAAGTTACCGGTTGAAAAAGTGTGGTTTATGAAAACTAATATTCAAAGTAGTACATTTGATCAAATATCCCTAGTGACCTTGCTAGGTCACCAATACTCAATGAAATAAAATGAGTAAGAAACTAAACAGAATGCACACAGAAAAGGGCAAATACTTCCTTCATTTGTCTTGAGAAAAAAAAACAAAAACATTGAAATCCTTCCACTTGAGTTTATAATGGTCGACACTATACATTTCGTACCGCCTTCATTAAATCAGGCTGCCGTTTGTCGTCTCGTCGTCATATATTTATAGCGCTGTGCAAAACAGGACGTGGACAATATTATCCGTCGGTGAGGCAACTCCTATTCCACTGCCCTGTGGACATGTGTGTACTTTAAGACCGCTGGCCCTGTCATCCACCAGAGGAACGGCCTGAGGCTCCTAAGCCATTCAGAAACCAGTGTGTCAGGAATTGGGCGGAATACACGGTGAGAACATGGACCTCTCCCTTCCATGGAGAACTTCCGGTGTCAAAATTCCCCAGGGGTAGAAAAATGTTCATTTTATGGTGTAAAAAAATATAGAAAAAGGGAAAGTAAAAGAGCCGACAGGGTAGCGGACGTGTCTCCGTCACGGCGGGTGGTCAGTGATGGGGCCGCACGTGGCGGATGACCTTGAGCTCGTACACCTGCCTCATGCTCTTCTCCACCTGCTTGAGGAACACCTGTGGGATGCGACCACACAGGGTGTTGACCGTGTCCAGAAACTTGGTCTGGATGGGATAGAACAGAGACTGGAAGAGGTTGTCCTCCAATGGATACTGTGGAAGGAAGAGAGAGAGAGAGAGAGAGAGAAATTAACACATCAGTGGAGCTCTAGCTGGGGTTACCTTGACGTGGCAAAATCATCCCACGTTTAATGTTGTTGGCAACCATCCTAAGAGGAGGACGGACGGTTCTAATTCAGAGTCCTGCTTTAAGTCCGGTCTTTAGGAGGCTTAATCACTGGGTTACACCACTGCCAGGAACCCAGCATTATAAGACCCAAGGCCATTATGAGATGTGCACAGGAAATTAAAAGCAGAGATGAACAGACTAAATAATACCAACAATATGTTGTGTTGTGTTAGGCTAAATCTAGTGTTGGCCACTGAATGGTAAAACACATTTGCACATTTTCTGTGCTAACTATTTAGCACTTTTTATACCCTTTGCTTGTATATTGTAGTAGAATAGATATATAGTATAATTGTTAATAGGAAAGGAAATGCTGTATATTTGTTTTACATTAAGTGCCAGCCATGGCTTAGCATGGATGCACTCACAGACAGCATCGTATTGTCCACCGAAATACATTATTTGTTTTTTCCCATTATCCGTGTCGTGTGTCCGGCTCACAGGGCGTCTGGTCTCACTTACATCCCGTATTGCGTCGTAGATCACTCTGAAGGCGGGCTGTTTGTCGTCGTGGTACACGCCACGGTTCCCATGCAGAATGGAGACCCCCTCCTCCTCGGCCTCCTTACAGTTACTCCCGTACATGCAGTGGTCCGGCCTGTAGTTCCACAGGCAGGGGAAGGTGAAGAGACACTCTGAGAGAGTGAGTGAGAGTGAGAGAGAGAGAGAGGGAGAGAGAACGAACATTGAGATGTTTAAACATCACCTATCATCAGATACACATTAAGTCCTGAGTCAAGTTAGTGAATATATTATACACAAGCGTGCAATAAAAGGCTTAAGCTTGTTTGCTGCTGGCGTGCAGAGCTGATTGAACTGTCCGTCATCCTTAGGCAGGCCTGTGGCTTTGCATTGTGTTAGTGTGGTGTATTCCTTAAGTAGGTTTTTAATCACACCCCAGGCTTAAATAAAACACTTACATGACACTGTATCTGCCTTCGCAGACTGCAGTGCACACAGGGGTGAAGGGAGAAGCTCGGTTGAATCCCTCACATGACGTGTGATTACACAATTGAAAAGCTTTTAATTTGTAAATCCATTAAAAAGCTTTTACCTCTACATAAATATATGTCAAGTGTGGATTGGCTGCTTTCGCTAAAAGCGAAGGCACACACACACACACACACACCTGAAAATATTGGTAAAGTGAACTTGCCACAGGAGTATGTGTTTACAGATTTGTATTCATGCTGCCGGCTGCTGCACCAACTGTCCTTTACATGAATAAGTATGAAAACAGAGCTGGACTAAAAATGAAAAATGTTAACACTTGACAAAACAGATTGGAGCCAGCTCTTCCCCCACCTCTATTTTAACCTAAAACATTGATCAATGTTCAACTGCCCTGCAGTATATTAAAACATTATTAGACCAGTTGGTGCTCCATTGATTTTGATCCTTCTTATTCCTCATCATATGAATTATTTTGTCATGGCCACCTCGTCCTTGACAGATGGTATAGATAGTCACAGCTATATATCTATCTATATATATATAGATAGATATAGAGCGAGAGCGAGAGAGACTCACCTGGGTTGTAGTGGAAGATGATGTTGAGGAGGTCCTGGTCTCCCCAGGTGATGTGGTTCTTGTACTTCTGGTAGAGAGGATGAAGGAGGTCCTCCCAGGAGAGCCCCCCAGGGATCATGCTGTTCTGAGGTCAAATACGAGGGGCTTTAGTAACCCCAGACGGGGGTCTAAATGAAAAAGCTAAATGAAATCTAAATGAAAAAGCTCTCCAGCTCTCTCTCTCTCAAGCTCGCTCTCTCAGCTCGCTCGCTCTCTCAAGCTCGCTCGCTCTCTCTCGCTCTCTCTCAAGCTCGCTCTCTCAAGCTCGCTCGCTCTCTCTCGCTCTCTCTCAAGCTCGCTCGCTCTCTCTCAAGCTCGCTCGCTCTCGCTCTCTCTCAAGCTCGCTCGCTCTCTCTCAAGCTCGCTCGCTCTCGCTCTCTCTCAAGCTCGCTCGCTCTCTCTCAAGCTCGCTCGCTCGCGCTCAAGCTCGCTCGCTCTCTCTCAAGCTCGCTCGCTCGCGCTCGCTCTCAGCTCGCTCGCGCTCGCTCTCTCTCAAGCTCGCTCGCTCTCGCTCTCAAGCTCGCTCGCTCTCGCTCTCTCTCAAGCTCGCTCGCTCTCGCTCTCTCTCAAGCTCGCTCGCTCTCGCTCTCTCTCAAGCTCGCTCGCTCTCTCGCAAGCTCGCTCTCGCTCGCTCTCGCAAGCTCGCTCGCTCTCTCAAAAGCTCGCTCTCGCAAGCTCGCTCGCTCTCTCAAAGCTCGCTCTCGCAAGCTCGCTCGCTCTCGCTCTCTCTCAAGCTCGCTCGCTCTCGCGCTCAAGCTCGCTCGCTCGCGCTCAAGCTCGCTCGCGCTCAAGCTCGCTCGCGCTCAAGCTCGCTCGCTCGCGCTCAAGCTCGCTCGCTCGCGCTCAAGCTCGCTCGCTCGCGCTCAAGCTCGCTCGCTCGCGCTCAAGCTCGCTCGCGCTCAAGCTCGCTCGCTCGCGCTCAAGCTCGCTCGCGCTCAAGCTCGCTCGCGCTCAAGCTCGCTCGCTCGCGCTCAAGCTCGCTCGCTCGCGCTCAAGCTCGCTCGCTCTCGCTCAAGCTCGCTCGCTCTCTCAAGCTCGCTCGCTCTCGCTCTCTCTCGCTCAAGCTCGCTCGCTCTCTCTCGCTCAAGCTCGCTCGCTCTCTCTCAAGCTCGCTCGCTCTCTCTCAAGCTCGCTCGCTCTCGCTCTCTCTCAAGCTC
>CM051002.1:1406831-1419331 GCA_027704905.1 Muraenolepis orangiensis
GTGTGTGTGTGTGTGTGTGGTGTGTGTGTGTGTGTGTGTGTGTGTGTGTGTGTGTGTGCATCCAGCAGTGTGCATTGATGTGACTAGCAGGTCACAGAGTCCAGCGAGGCCTATCCTTTTCCGTTATGTAGCCTGTCATGTGTTCCAATATTGACATTAATAATAGATTTTAAAAGGGTAAGGACCTTAATCCAATGAATTGGCAGTTAAAACCATCATGGTGCCGAATGCGGCATTCCCCCCTTAGAGCCAAGAGGTGAACCTGATGTGTTGTGTGTCTTACTGGGAGGAAGAGCCTCTGTGATGTGTGTCTTACTGGGAGGAAGAGCCTCTGTGATGTGTGTCTTACTGGGAGGAAGAGCCTCTGATGTGTGTCTTACTGGGAGGAAGAGCCTCTGTGATGTGTGTCTTACTGGGAGGAAGAGCCTCTGTGATGTGTGTCTTACTGGGAAGAAGAGCCTCTGTGATGTGTGTCTTACTGGGAGGAAGAGCCTCTGTGATGTGTGTCTTACTGGGAGGAAGAGCCTCTGATGTGTGTCTTACTGGGAGGAAGAGCCTCTGTGATGTGTGTCTTACTGGGAGGAAGAGCCTCTGTGATGTGTGTCTTACTGGGAGGAAGAGCCTCTGTGATGTGTGTCTTACTGGGAGGAAGAGCCTCTGTGATGTGTGTCTTACTGGGAGGAAGAGCCTCTGATGTGTGTCTTACTGGGAGGAAGAGCCTCTGATGTGTGTCTTACTGGGAGGAAGAGCCTCTGATGTGTGTCTTACTGGGAGGAAGAGCCTCTGAGCAGCACAGGGCTTGAAGAGCTTCCTCCACTCTTCAGTGTTGCCCACGGAGAAGGTGATGGGGTAGATGTGGTACTGGAACTTGGCTGAGATGGCGGCAGGCCACCGGCCCAGCTGAAAAACAGGAGTACTGGTCAGACGGGAGGTGGGGTTTGTAGACTGGTGGGCTGAGTGGGAGTGGGAAGGGTTCATTTGTGGGTAGAACTCAGATCCAAACCGAACGGTCCTTTTGATATGGTAATGTCTCGTACAACATATGTACACATGCACCCATTCATGTTGCTCCATCAAAAATCAAAAAATCTAGTTTGACTGCTTAGATGTTTTGTACCAGTTGCAATTAGAATGAATGCATGAATTCTAATAGAATGACTATGATTTACTGTGCTGAAAGGTTGGGTATTGGATAGTTATTATTGGATAGTTTTGCTCTGTAGATGTTCTGACAGTTTTACTTCAAAACATAACACATTGGGTCTGTTGCCACAACAACCTCCGAAAGCTTCACCAGGCAGACAAGCTTCACAGAACAGGTATGACCTCTTGGTTTCACCTAGGAGTTGCTTTGCCCTCTGAAAGCCTCTAGAGATTCACTAAAGCCTCTGGATCTCTAGCATCGCATTTTCGAGGGATAAGATAGTGGAGTGGTTGAGGCCTTGGACCCCCAGACAAAATGTTCTGGGTTCAAATCAAAATGTCTGCAGTCTACCTGTAGGACACACACACACACACACACACACACACACACACACACACACACACACACACACACACACACACACACACACACACACACACACACACACACACACACACACACACACACACACACACACACACACACACACACACACACACACACACACACACACACACACACACACACACACACACCTTCCTGTTGAAATGTCCACCAACACACAAATGGACAGACTTTTTAAAAGATAACGTCTGGATTTTTTTCAACCTGGAGCCCATTTTCCCATCATTTGGTGTCTAAGGGGTGACTAATGGACTAGAGGGACGTCGACGGGTGCTTTTGCAGAAGCACTCAATACTTGACTACATTTTTTAATAGTTGTCCATAAGTCACTTAGACCCCAAATGAGGGCAAATGGTGATCCTTTAATAGATCAACAGGATCAACATTTCACTGTCATCCTGTGAAGAGTTCAGTAAAAGCGCACACAGAATACATACAGTAGATTAGAAAATAATCCCGTTGCGTGCGATGAATCAGACTTGAAAGTCAGGCCGTTAACAAGATCAACAGCCATTGAAGGACATCTCTGAATCCTCTGATGTGTTTCTCTACCTGGAATAACTCTCTCCCCTCCCCCGCCGTCTCCCCAGAGATGATTCAAACACCACACCATGAACCCCTCCCCGGCCTCCCGGGAGGACCTACCCCTTTCTCAAAGTGGGGAGCAAGCGGGTCCTCTGCGAAGATGTGGAACTTGATCTTCTTGACGCTGAAGAGCAGCGCCGACTTGACCATGGTCAGGGTCTCCTCCAGGCGGCTGCCGCAGGCCACCACCGCCAGCTGCATGACCTCCTCCACGCGGGCGCGCCGCGACCCCGTCCGCACGCCGCCGCTCTTCAATCGACTGGAAAAGAAAAAAGTCAAAAAGATTGATGAGTGACAATATAATCTCTCAGAGCCAAGGAGCACATCTGGGGTCCTAGCCGTCAATGGTCCCCCCGACGCTTCCAGGCAGACTTTAAGGCTTTGTTCTCCCAAAAGGAAAGCATTCTAAATGAACCTTTTTTTTTTTTTTCAAATATGTTTTTTTTTTTTATACACAACATACAGTGACAATACAACTTTAAAGACCAGACACCTTACAACATACACACACACACACATACCTGCACCAATTCAGATTATATACTGTTAAAACAAAACCAACAATAAAACAAAAATAAAAAAAAGATCAAACACTTGCTCCACATTGCTCACACATTTTTATCACAAATCTTTAGACAAGACCTCCGCCTCATCTCTCATGAAACGCATGGATGGCTCCCAGAGTTGGCAAAATCTTCTCCTTTGCCCTTAGAAATGTACGTTAGCCTCTCCAGGCCAATACATTCAGAAAGTTCCCGTTTCCACATTTTTAATGATGGCGCATA
The DNA here is from genome assembly GCA_027704905.1 of Muraenolepis orangiensis. NCBI lineage: Eukaryota > Metazoa > Chordata > Actinopteri > Gadiformes > Muraenolepididae > Muraenolepis > Muraenolepis orangiensis. Next base: position 1,409,751 of record CM051002.1, read on the forward strand.
CATATTTTTCCAGCAAAGTGCAATAGCTCTTCTGGCTAGAAGAAGTCCGAAGTCCAGTAGTTTAGTTTGTTTTGCTGTTCGCACAAAGTTCTTTGGATAGATACCAAGCACACAGAGTTTGACATTAAGAGGAACTTCGGTATCAAAGATCTTTGACAAACTATTTATGACACACTTCCAGAAGCTTTTAATCTTTGAACACTCCCATAGACAATGAAGTAAAGTACCTTTCTCTTCCAAACATTTAGTGCAGATATCCGGAATGTTAGCAGACATGTGGTGAAGTTTGACTGGAGTTATGTACACCCTCATTAACCATTTATATTGAAGTAATTTAAACCTTGTGTTTATTGTTTGCTTTTGCGCTTTTAAACAAGCATCATACCAATCTTCCTCGTCAATGACTTCTTGTATGTCTATTTTCCAAGCATTTAATTTATCTAATGATGATTCAGTGCTATATTCAACCAACATGCTGTAGTACCTAGAAACATGGCCTTTCCCTTCTAAATTTGTAAGTGTCATCTCTTCAAGTGTTGATAAGGGTGGAATGCGCTTTATCTCTTCACATCTCGATGTCATGAAGCTTCTTAACTGTAAGTATTTAAACAAATGTTTTTTAGGTATGTGGTATTTCTGACATAATTGATCAAAAGAAAGCAAAACTCCTTCTACATACAGATCTCCAATTTTTTGAACACCCTTCATACTCCATAATTTAAATCCTCCATCCCTTCTACCAGGTTTAAATTGTTCGTTACCCCAAATAGGAGTATATTGGGATACTACTGGCGTGTCACCAATATGTTTGTGCGTTGCATACCAAACCGAAATGTTGTTTTTAAGAAAAGGATTTTTAGTTTTTTTCTTCAATGTTTTAACATCTGAGGAGTATATATAGGACTTTAATGGTAGATCTGGAATGGACTCTTGCTCAATGCTTACCCAGGCTGGGGGCGATGTTGTACAGAAGTAATACGATGCTGAAGTCAATTGGGCTGCCATATAATACCATCTAAGGTTGGGAAGCTGAAGCCCCCCTCTCTCATAAGGCAGATATAGCATTCTAAGGCGGAGTCTAGCCCTCTTTCCATTCCAAATAAATTGTCTAAACAGCTTGTCAAGTTTGTCATAAAACATGTTCGTTAGTGGCAGTGGGAGTGCTTGAAAATAATATAAAGATTTTGGTAAAATTGTCATCTTTATTAAATTTATTCGCCCTATCATAGATATAGGCAAACTGGACCAGCGACCCAATGTTTCAGTTATACTGTCTACCAGGGGATCATAGTTTGCTGAGATTATTTCTTTGAGTTCAGGGGTGATCTTGATACCCAAGTACCGAAATCCCTCCATAGTTGTTGTAAATGGAGTACTGAGTATGGGATTATGTCTTTCTTCTTCATTGAGAAACATCAATACTGATTTGGAATTGTTAATTGTATATCCGGAGAACGACCCAAAATTGTCAATCAAAGTGATCAGATCGGGTATACTAGTTTTTAGACTAGTTAGAAAGAATATAATATCATCCGCATATAAAGATATGCAATGTTCTCTCCCACCAATTGTAATGCCTGATATTCCTACATGTGTTCTCACAGCCATTGCTAGAGGTTCGATTGCTAGTATGAAGAGCAACGGGGACAGAGGGCACCCCTGTCGAGTAGACCTACATAAACTAAAAGGTTTTGAGATATTATTGTTGGTTAGGACTTCAGCGGTTGGGTTTGTATATAGTAGTCGAATCCATTTGAGAAAGGTCCCACCTAGCCCAAATCTGGGAAGTAACTCAAAAAGATAATCCCATTCCACCCTGTCAAACGCTTGTCGCGCGTCTACAGACAGCATTGCTGTGTCTTTTTCATTATGTCGTTCATATAGTATATTCAAAACCCTTCTAATGTTGTGATAACCTTGTCTATTTCGTACAAAACCTTGTTGATCATCAATAACCAGCTGAGGAATGTGTTTATCCAATCTTCTAGAGAGTACTTTGCATAGTATTTTTGTATCACATCCCATTAGACTAATTGGCCTGTATGATGAGCATTCATTTGGAGGTTTGTTTGGTTTTAATATTAAAGTTATTATAGCTAATCTCAATGAATCTGGGAGCTTTCCGTTAGTAAATGACTCTTCAAACATGTCAAGCAATGGCCTCACAAGTCGTCTTGAAAAGGTTTTGTAGAACTCTATTGGTAGCCCGTCTGGTCCAGGTGCTTTCCCGCTGCTCATGTTTCCCATAGCTTCACAGAGCTCTTCTGCTGTTATTGGACTATCTAATTTTTTCTTTTCACCGTCTGATACAGTCCGAAATTGTAATTGGTCCAGGAATGTAGTTTGAGCTTCTTTATTTCCGCTATGTTCTGATTCGTATAGCAATTTATAAAACTCTCTAAAACTATCGTTTATCTCCACAGGATCCATAGTCAAATTGCCAGCAGTTGACGTTATACTATTAATTGCTCTCTCTGACTGCATTTTCTTTACCCTCCAAGCCAGTAATTTACCAGCTTTTTCTCCTTGGTCATAGTATGTTTGTTTAGTCCACATTAAGCTTTTTGCCACTTTGTCTGTTGTTAATTTATCATATTTAGCTCTCATTATGGATAGATAATGCAATTTTTGGGGGTCATTGTCTTTATAAATTTCGGTCTCTACCTCTTTAATTTTGTTTTCTAATGTTTGTAATTCTTGGTTTTGCCGCTTGGTTTTAGAACTTGTGTAGCTAATGATTTCTCCCCTTATATAGGCTTTAAATGCCTCCCATCTAATGTTGGCTGTGGTTTCGTCCGTATTTAGTGCAAAATATTTGTCAATGCAATTTTCCATAAATTTAACAAAGGCTGGATCCTGTAACAGATAAACTTGTAGTCTCCACCTGGAGCACCGCTCCAGTCTACCCAAATATATTTCCATAGATACTGTTGCATGATCACTAATTACTATACTGTTGTACCAGCATTTTTTAACTTTAGACATTAATTCCATTGAGACTAGAAAATAATCAATGCGTGAATGAGTTTTGTATGTACTCGAATAACAAGAATATTCCCTTTTACTTGGGTTCTGCGCTCTCCAAACTTCAATCAACCTCAGGTCCCTAATATAATTAGTCAGTGTTTTTCTAGTTTGTACATGAGTTGCATCAATTTGGGTGGATCTATCCAGTACTGGGTCAATGGTACAGTTAAAATCTCCTCCGATGATATTGAGTCCCTCTAAGGCTGACACAGTAAGAAATAATCTTTCAAAAAATGATGGGTTATCCTCATTTGGGCCATAGATATTCACAAGATTTAGTTTCTGTGACAAAACATTACCCTGTACAATAATATACCTTCCAAATGTGTCTTGTGTAATCTTTGTCATTTGAAATGGGATTGAGCGGTGAATGAGAACTACACCTCTTGCATAGGTCATACCTCATAGGTCATACCTCATAGGTCATACCTCATAGGTCATACCTCATAAGTCATACCTCATAGGTCATACCTCATAGGTCATACCTCATAGGTCATACCTCATAGGTCATACCTCATAAGTCATACCTCATAGGTCATACCTCATAGGTCATACCTCATAGGTCATACCTCATAGGTCATACCTCATAGGTCATACCTCATAGGTCATACCTCATAGTCATACCTCATAGGTCATACCTCATAGGTCATACCTCATAGGTCATACCTCATAGGTCATACCTCATAGGTCATACCTCATAGTCATACTCATAGGTCATACCTCATAGGTCATACCTCATAGGTCATACCTCATAGGTCATACCTCATAGGTCATACCTCATAGGTCATACCTCATAGGTCATACCTCATAGGTCATACCTCATAGGTCATACCTCATAGGTCATACCTCATAGGTATTGTATGAAGCGTGAAATACTTGGCCAGGCCATCTTTTACTCAGTTGATGTATGTCTGAAGGAGTCAAATGTGATTCTTGTAGAAAGACTATTTTAGATTTGAGATGTTTAACCCTGTTCAATACTTGTTTTAATTTAGACAGCTTTCTCATTCCCCGCACATTCCAGCTTGCAATGTTTATATCCAAACTACTTTCCATGTTTGTCCTCACCATACATGATTATCTCAGCATAGTATAAAGTCATGACATTGTATTTTCTTTTATCTTGGTGCAAGTACATACACACACACACACATACACGCACACACAACAAAAACCACATAACATAAATGACGTAAACTGTACCCGCCCCCCCACCCCCCACCCTTACTTCCCCAAACGAAGTGTTATGTTTCCCCCCTTCTATACGTGGACATGAGAGAGACGCTGATCCACACTCCTTTGAGGAGCAGCTAGGCATGGACTCAGCCCCGAACAGAACAACCATCAATGTCCAACAACCGCACATCTAATGTATCCAAATCAACCCCCTTCTTCTAATTGAAATAATAGCAGAATAGTAGCGCACACTCAACGTGTTAGTAAGATAATATTGAACATAATAAAAAAAATATATATATATATATATATAAAAAATAACTGAAACATAGTGCAAATAGCCCAATCTACAAGGCATTAACTATTTGAGACTATAATAACAGAGTCCCAGCCGAACAGCGGTCCAGCCCATCTTTGTGTTTTCCGGCTGAGTCTCAAAGTTTGTTGTGATCAGACTCAGTGATCGTTAGTGGAGTTACCGTAATGATGCGTGATGAACGCTACTTGATGTCACAATGGAACCTCTCGGCTTCCTGTGGTGTTGAGAAGAGATGAATCCTCCCGTCATGTAGCACTCTGATCTTGCATGGGTTGTGCTGGAAGCCACGGAAGGCCTTCATTTCAACAAACAGCTTTGTAACATCGTTGAATACGCGTCTGGCACGAACCGTTTCTGTTGAAAGATCTTGGGCAAACGAAATCTTGGCTCCGTCGTGCGTGATGTCTCGCCGTCTTGTTCCCCGATAAACGGATTCCTTCTCCTGGAACTTCAGAAATCGGATGAGGACCGCTCTGCTTTGGTTAGGCCTTGCTGGTCCCAGCGTGCGGTGGACGTGCTCAAGAGTGAAGGTTTTATCCGGAGCCAGGCCAATCCACTGTGGCAGCATGTCGTTTATAAAGTCAAATAGTGGTCGGGTCCCTTCAGCTCCTTCGCGAAGACCATGGAGTCTCAGGTTCTTCCTCCTTCCCCGGTTCTCCAGGTCCTCTGTCTTTGACTCTAAGTAGGCCACGCGCTTGGTCGCTGATGTTAGCTCTGCTTCGGCCCTCCGCAGCCGGTCCTCCGCTGTGGATATGCGCACTTCAGCTTCGTCAATTCTTTTGGTGTTTGAGGAGACATCTTGTTCTACGTTATTCATTTTGCCCTCTAAGGATGTCATTGCGTTTGCCACGTCAGTCAGCCGGTTATCGATGTTGCCTAGCTTCAAACCAAAGTCACCAAAGTCACTGCGAAGTAACTTCAGCTCGGCCAGCACCGCTGCTATGTTCGCCATCTCGTTAGCTTCTGGGCTACTGCTAGCAGTCGGCGGGGTTGTCTCGGTTGTTATACCGCGTGCCGCGCGTGCTCTAGTAAATATTTCGTATGCCTGTTTTGTAGAGTCGTCTGACATAATCGATGCCACAAAACTTTTTCACATTACTCAGCGCATTCGTGGGGTTTTTAATTGAAGTAGCGTACGGTTGTCGGAGTCTTTCAGGTTAAGCTGCCATCTCGGCTGAGGCCACACCCCTCTCCTAAATGAACCTTAAAGCAAGACTTTATAGTTACATATACACACTATTAAGATACATACTGACTATATAGTTACATATACACACTATTAAGATACATACTGACTATATAGTTACATATACACACTATATAGATACATACTGACTATATAGTTACATATACACACTATTAAGATACATACTGACTATATAGTTACATATACACACTATTAAGATACATACTGACTATATAGTTACATATACACACTATATAGATACATACTAACTATATAGTTACATATACACACTATATAGATACATGACTATAAGTACATAACACATATAGATACATACATATAGTACATACACACTATATAGATACATACTGACTATATAGTTACATATACACACTATATAGATACATACTGGGCAGCAACACAAAGCATTGAGCCACCACCATGGAAAGCAGATCATTGGAACATTATTAGCTTGTCCTCCTGAACGTGTAATGTTACAAACTATGCACAATCTGGTTCTAATGACAACATCAAGCACTACCACTAGCAAGGGATCCATATGGCTGACAGAATTTCAACATTACCCCCAAAAAAAGAACTGATCGGATCAAAATAATGAACACACTCCCTGGGCCGAAAACAATCGGAAAAATGTGTAAACGGACAAAAAAACAGAGAGAAAAGACCCAGAGAGCACGAAGAGGAGGGAGAGTGACGGTGGACCTGAGGCCGTTCCTTCAGACTGGGCGCGTGGTGTTCTGCATGGCTGGAGGAGGCTAATGAGACACTGATTAGGATGAACGAGATGGGAGCTGTGCTACCAACCCAAGGCCTTCCTCAAGGTCGCAAACCCCCCCCCCCCTCCAGCCACTCCCCTCCCAGACTCAACTCCCACCCCCCCTCCCAGACTCAACTCCCCCCTCCCAGACTCAAAACTCCCCCCCCCTCCCAGACTCAACTCCTCCCCCACCCCTCCCAGACTCAACTCCCCCCTCCCAGACTCAAAACTCCCCCCCCCTCCCAGACTCAACCCCCCCCTCCCAGACTCGACTCCTCCCCCACCCCTCCCAGACTCAACTCCCACCCCCCTCCCAGATTCAACTCCCACCCCTCCCAGACTCAACTCCCCCCCCCCCCCCCCTCCCAGACTCAACTCCCACCCCCCTCCCAGATTCAACTCCCACCCCCTCCCAGACTCGACTCCTCCCCCCACCCCCTCCCAGACTCGACTCCTCCCCCACCCTCCCGACTCCTCCCCCCCCCCTCCCAGACTCAACTCCCCCCCCCACCCCCCTCCCTCACCCCCCTGACTCACACCAGAGCTATCCTCTTGCGCCACATTCTTACAATGTGTGACATGCAAACAGAATGTTCTGGAAGAAACTATTTTTCCACGAGAAAAACGAGAGCCGGAGAAAGAGTGTTTCTCCGTTGGCTCACCAAGCGAGTTATGTGCTGTGCAGATGTGGCCGTGCGCTGCTTCCACATCTGGTAACGGTCAAAAAGGAACCAAAAACGATTGGATTCTTCTTCTTCTTTTGTTCCCTTTCGCAGGATCTGCAGAACGGCTTCATATCCTGGAGATCTAATATCCTGCGTAACGGTCTGGATCTCAAGAGAGCCCCCGTCAGCGGGAGCGGTCGGGAGGGGATACCTTTGAAGATTAACTTGATTTAAAAGGCCGCTTGAGTACGCTTGCCCTCTCCAGAGAGATTCTACCAAAACGTTAACATTAATACCTACAATACATCAGCTGCTCCTGGACGCATTTGGCGGGGGGGAGGGGGGGCACTTCAGGGGCCCGCGGAACACAGGGGGTGTTTAAACCTTTACCCTGACCTCGCTCATACCCTTCTCCCGCCCGGTGGAGCAAGCAAGATTATAATCTAATCCAGCGTCCACTTGTACCTGCCCCAAGTGCTTCTGAGACCTGAAGGCGATTCATTGATTCATTCACATACGTTTCTGGAGGTTACATCTGGATTGTTCCTCCGGTGAAGAACCTCTGGGGAACCAACAAACACCAGAACTAAGTCCTTCTTTTGAATGACAATGTGGCTGATAACGTTGAAGGTTGTTGAGGAGAAATGCAACCACGGTTGATGGTGAAAGGAGACACAACATTGCCATTGGATGTGGGTATGGTCAGCCATTAGAATAGTGCATCTTTTCACAGATGGGTGAAAATAAAAGTTATAGTAAATCAAAATATAATATCACCAGCAGCCTACAGAAAGGCTGGAAAGAAACCGTACTGTTCGCTTGGTTCCATTTTTACAACATTACAACATTTTACAACCTTTTCACCACTATGACGATGTTTCACCTTGACGTATATATATATACACAATATAAATATACTACTTTGATAATGTCGATAAACTAATTAATCCCTTTGCAGAATCTGTCTAGGCCTTCATATTTCCAATAGTGCAATAATCAATGAATTATGAGAAAATGCAATTCTCTTTATTGGAAAACACGTGACGGGCATAAACATGCAACACCTGCTCTTGTGGAATAGATTATTTTCTTTCCATTCATGACCAGTATTTCCTGTTCCTTGGCAGCCAGGTCTGGTTTGCGTCTCCTCCCCTCCGGGCTGATCTTAACACGTTCAGATATAACTGCCATGGCCCAGGGCCAATGAGGTGTCTCCGGCTCCCAGGGACAGACAGACCCAGTTGGGGAGTTATAGCATCGAGTCCTAAGGGGGACATTTTTATAAGTGCCTATTGTCCCTGTGATGGAGTGAGCCCTGCTACCCTGAGGCCTTTGGAATTGACACAGATTACTTCTAAAGCCACTGACGATGACGAGATGCGAATATGACTTGATGGGACAGTTAGAGACACAAGTGTGGTGTACCAAGCCTCACCTACCTCCCCTCCCCACGGTCACGCTAGAGCATCAAGCCTCACCTATCTCCCCTCCCCACGGTCACGCTAGAGCATCAAGCCTCACCTACCTCCCCTCCCCACGGTCACGCTAGAGCATCAAGCCTCACCTACCTGCTCATTGATGACATGTATTGATGACATTTTGTGTGTGCATTTATTCCCCCTGTGTCAACTGTTGCACCTTAATTTCCCTCGGGATTAATAAAGTAATCTGAATCTGAATCTGAATGTAAGCGGCGTTAGATGAAAGCACCTTGAGTAGTAAAGAAAGGCCATGAATAGAAAGGGATCATGGTGTGACCCTGGTCACCACCCCGCCTGTCCTTGTAGACAGCATGTCTCCGTAGTGTCCTAAGCGCTAACAAATAACACTAAAGTTATTTTGGGGTACGGCCGCTGAAGTCTGCCCCTGCCTGTATATTTTTGCACACAGGAAACTGCGGCATATGTCCAGAGTAAACGAAGCACCAGTCTGTTGTTTGATGTCAGATGTGCTGAACAGGAACGCAGTCGACTGATTTATATATCAGCCACAATCATTCAAATTAACTCAATGTCTTGTGTTTACTTTTCAAATACTGTTCTTCTGGCTTTTTTTATGTAATTTGCATGTGTTAGTCGTACCAGCTGCATGACTAATAACAATCTTTTGTTGTTATGACATAAGCTAATAGAACATCACTGTTCTCCCGCAGAAACTAAACTAAACAGGTGGGGGGATTTCCATTACAGTTGGTTTCGTAACTAGCAGTTGGGTCCATGTAGTTAGAGCTGTGTTTATTGTGAATCACACGACTCCCTGTTGCACATTCTGTGCCAAAGACCGTTGGGTGTTTTCCGCGCTCACCGGTGACCCCTCTCACCCTATCTCCCTTATCACCGGCGCACACACTCGCTGGTGTGACAGGACACTGACTGGTGTGACGGGACACTGACTGGTGTGAGGGGACACTGACTGGTGTGAGAGGACACT
>CM051002.1:1424331-1441831 GCA_027704905.1 Muraenolepis orangiensis
CAGCTCCTTGGTCTTCTTGACGTTGAGGGCAAGGCTGTTCTCCTGGCACCACTGCTCCAGTGATCAGACCTCCTCCCTGTAGGCTGTCTCGTCGTCGCCGGCGATCAGGCCCATCACGGTCGTGTCGTCAGCAAACTTGATGATGACGTTGGAGCTGTGCATAGCCATGCAGTCGTGGGTGTAGAGGGAGTAGAGGAGAGGGCGCAGCACGCAGCCCGCAGCCCTGGGGTTCTTGTGTGTGTGTGTGTGTGTGTGTGTGTGTGTGTGTGTGTGTGTGTGTGTGTGTGTGTGTGTGTGTGTGTGTGTGTGTGTGTGTGTGTGTGTGTGTGTGTGTGTGTGTGTGTGTGTGTGTGTGTGTGTGTGTGTGTGTGTGTGTGTGTGTGTGTGTGTGTGTGTGTGTGTGTGTGTGTGTGTGTGTGTGTGTGTGTGTGTGTGTGTGTGTGTTTCTGGAGATATGTTGTGAATTTTAAATTCCTTAATTTATGATTTGCAGATTAACCCTCCCAGGACGAATTGTAGAAGATGGAAGGGAAACGGCCACATTTGATATTGATAAAGGTAAAACATGACATTTGTAATTGATACAGATAGATTTTATATTATATTATTTATTTATTTTCTACATTAATTCTATATATCTTTTTTGTCAGTATTCCAAATTGTGAAAAATGACAATCCTGCTTCTACTTGTGTGTGCTATCTCTTCATCAATAACAACATTGTCAGATTGTTCCGTCAATATTGATCTCACCTAGATTAAAGAGCAACCAGACACTAAATCCAAACCACTTGGACATGGACCCAACGTAATTGGCGATATTAATTATTGTTATTATAAATTGATATTAACGGCCAAGTGTCAATTTCAGCCAATTTCAGCCAATCTGGCAGAGTAATGGACTTGTGTTTCACCAGGGGTCATGTTGTCCCCTGAGGTCCGAGTGTCTCTCTTTAAGGAACGAGCCATGAACACGCTACAGTATGGACTGTGTTGTTGTTGTTAGCAGGGGGTTAGGGGGTGGCGGCGGCTAGCTCTTTGCTTATTTCCTCTTCCAACCCGTCGCTTGCTGTTTGTGTATTTTATTTTTTACGGCCGACAGAATACATAAATATAAATCACATCGCTCGCTTAAAATAAACCCATAATTCCAGTGTCGTTAGCTCGTAGCCCGTATTTTCCTTAAGTAAAGTCCACGCTCCCTGCGGTCTCCTCCTTTATGTCGGCCATATTTAAACTTTTAACAACACATGGACTTGTTCTCTCCATCCGGCGGAGTTCTGCGTTCACGGGGGCCCGGCGTCGCGTCTCCCTGACATCTTGTTGGCCAATTAGCGCACAGCGCCCCGACTAGCCAGCAGCATCTGCTGCTATAGCTGCTGCGCCGCTAATGTGCATCCTTATTTAGAGATATAATTAGCGAGCCATTAGGACCCTTCTTTTGGTGCACTCCAGCGTCATCAAGAGAGAGGCTCACAGCAGCACAGGCAATTATCCCTCTTCCCGTTGGAAAGTGCTGTGGAGTGCTATAGCGGCGATGCTAGGTCCTAAGGAGCGCCATAAAGGGCATTGGAGTCGTTGTTTAGATTAGCTTCAAACGGTGTTCACTTCATTAATGAGTTGTTTCTATGATTTGCAGCCTTAGTGTAAGGTGGCGTAGGGGAGGAACTATGACACTATGAGAGTGAGACTTTTCCTAAATAAAACATTTAGAAAGTGGAGAAATATCAACATTTGTGGTACACAAGATGCATGAACCACATTTCCACATTTTTAATCAAACTTTAATTTCCAATTAAAACTTAATGAGAGTTAACGTTTTTTTAACGGCGAGAATCGCACAAAAAAAGTACATCAAAATAACAAATATTTGTTTCAGCAATTTTAATGAGGAATATCTCTTCACCATGGCCACAATACAAGTGGAGAATCTTCTCATCCATGGGAAAAAACTGAAAGGCAAATCCAGCAATTAGCGGGAGTTATGGACAACTTCTATCAAACCTCAGACTACATCTTTCTAGAGTTCTGGCAGGAACAGCATGAAGCATACGGAGCCGTATGCCTGAGTCACCAATGCCATAATTGGTTAAAATTGCCCAACTAAGCGTGGAAGCCTGACGCGGGAGGGAGTTTTTAAATGTCAAATTTGTCCTCAAAAGAGAAGCCATTTGAGTCACATGGAGAAAACTAAAATCATTACAAGATGTTAAAAAATATTGTGCCCTATGTTTAAAAATGGTCATATTCTTAATCTAAATCGGGAGGATTGAATCCTCTTTATTGGTCACATGTACACACAGGGAAATTAGTTTCTCTGCATTTAACCCATCCTAGTATTAGGAGCAGTGGGCAGCTATTGTATATGCAGCGCCAGGGAACAGTGGAGGAGTCTGGTGCCTTGCTCAATGGCACCTCGACAGTGCCCAGGTGTTTCGGGGACTTGTACCGACGACCTTCCGGTTCCCCGAGTCCCGACAGACTACCGAAATCACTACGCTGTGGTTGACTCGCTAAACAGCAGCCGTGATAATTAATTAGTGGATCTCTCCAGGGCTGTTCACTCTCCGGGTCCCCAAGGCCAGTCCCGGGGACCACTTTGAGGGCCTCCAGATGCTGACCAGCCTGCTGGCCCCTAAGGGGTCCCGCTCCGCCGGGCCCCTGGTGGAAGACATCAGCGTCGGTGAGGACTGCCCCAGCAGTGTCGTCCGTCCGTCCGTCTGTCTGTCTGTCTGTCTGTCTGTCTGTCCGTGTGTGTGTAGACACTCTTTTGCCCATCCTACCGTTGGGTGGTCAGTCACCCCTAACCCCCCGCCGTGTTTCAGAAGCCAGCTGCGGTGCTGCTGCTGCCGACCAACCTGGCAACGAGGAGGAGGAGGAGGAGGAGGATGATGATGATGATGCGGGGGAGGATGAAGAGGAATTTGACTGGCAGGTGGAGCAGGAGGTGTACACGCAGAGCTCTGAGGCAGAGCTGGCGTCGCTCCAGAAGTACGGCTTTGGCAACCAGAGGGCCGGCGTGTTCGCCAGGCTGCAGGTGAGCGCTCGCCAAGAGGTCCTGGGCCGCGGACCTCCATTGATTTGAATCACAGTACGAGGGTTAAAGCTGCTTTAACCCCCCCCCCCCCCGTGGGTTAACAGGAGGAGCTGGGCGACGTGATCGATGTCAGGAACCCCGACACCACAGCGGCGGTGGAGCGGAGGCGGGCCCGGCGAGAGGCGGAGGCTCTGGAGTTCTCCCCCGACCACTATCTGTGAGTTCCTCTGAGTTCCTCTCCACTATCTGTGAGTTCCTCTGAGTTCCTCTCCACTATCTGTGAGTTCCTCTGAGTTCCTCTCCACTATCTGTGAGTTCCTCTGAGTTCCTCTCCACTATCTGTGAGTTCCTCTGAGGGCTCACTTAATTTTCTGTTCTACGGTATCTCAAGCGACAGCCAACACAGAGGCCGCCGAATGCGGTAGTCGGCATGTTGCCATGGCAACATGCTGTAACTAAAAGAGGAGAGGGGAGAAGAGGATAGGGGAGAACAATTCATTTTTTTGCATCGCGGTCCTTCAAGGTAATTCTTTAGTTTGCCGTCTGCAGAAAATGATGTGCTTGAAATGTTCCCTTCCATGGCCACCCGTAAGTTGGTTTCCATGGCCACCGAACGCAACTCCTCCTCCTCCTCCTTTTCTTCCCTCCTGTGTTTTTCACCGCCGCTGGTCCATCCCCGCAGGTCAGACCTGTTTGAGGACCACGTGGTCCAGGGGCTGCTGGAGTTCAGCCCATGGTGGACGACCTTGAGCCCCTCACCGGAGGGTGAGACAGGCGAGTTAACCACACACGCAGGCACACACACACACACACACACACACACACACACACACACACACACACACACACACACACACACACACACACACACACACACACACACACACACACACACACACACACACACACACACACACACACACACACACACACACACACACACACACACACACACACACACACACACACCACTGCTCTGCCAAGATTGATCACAGAAACCTTCCTCTCCTTCCCCTTGTTCTGGTTGGATGTAGACAGCAGTGTGGTATGAGGAGGAACACCAGACTTACTGCACGTCCTCCAGCTCTGTGGACACATTCTAGAGTTAGGACCACATAGACTTTGTTGCACCGATGTAGCTGTTGTCTTTGTTTAGTAGTTATTAGCTTTCACAATGCAGTTGGTTCTTAGTTTGTCAGGCTTTAATTTGGTCAAATCCAGGGCTTTTAATACCATGTACTCGTGCCACATCTATTGTCAATGATTTAAGATCTCATTATCTCATTTTGCGATAATTAGTCCTGATAGTGGCGTCCTGAATACAAATGCCTTTCTTCCCAAGTTTATTTATTTATTTATTTTGAGGCGTGGAGAAAACCCCGTAACAATGAAACGTTGAATGGTGGCCAGAAGGTGGCATAAGGCCGCAGGAATGAGACTCATTCCATTATTACCTTTTTATCTCCAACTCAAAGCATTCTGACGAGGGCTTTACTCTGTACATAAAGAAGTGGAATTACACACTTGATCTGCTCCTAATGCGCTGGATAGTCGGCTCTGATCTTCCGGCTTTTTTAACTGCCAGCAACGAAAAGAAGGATGTTGTAGTGACACGCCGAGGCTCAGACTGACGTGTACGGAAAGGTCATTAGACTTTGGGCCGTTCTGTCAGCGCTGTGCTGATTGAACCACAACTTGTTTTAAATCAACTGCGGTCCGACATGGCGAGTGTTTCCCCTGTTGCCATCAGGAGAAAATCATTTGTCACTTGACAAATGTCCCTCGTTGTCTCGACCCATACTTGGCGCTCAAGAAACCTTCCCTCTGTCACTCCCCTTATCGGCTTGTCGCATTAGGATCCACACATACGTGCACAGCTCATCCAATGCCAACGGCTTTAACACCAGGCCCACGGCTCGGAGCTCTAACTGACGGATGTTGTATAGTAAGGAGCCGCTGGACGTTACATTAAACCCTCAGAGGTAACACAGGAGAGTGTGTTTCCCTCCTAGGGGAGAGGCAGACTCCTCTAGAGGGGAGAGGCAGACTCCTCTAGAGGGGAGAGGCAGACTCCTCTAGAGGGGAGAGCCGACTCCTCAGCCACTGCCGGCCCATTAGTCCCCAGAGTGTCTATCACTCAGGAGACGCACACGCCATTAGACCGGGCCTGCTTCAGCAGAGCATTAGAGGCTCTCTCTCTCTCTCTCTCTCTCTCTCTCTCTCTCTCTCTCGCCTCTCTCTGGCCCTCTATCTATCTCCCTTTCTATCTCTCTCTCGGTGTGTGTGTGTGTGTGTGTGTGTGTGTGTGTGTGTGTGCGCGCACGTGCGTGTGCGCGCGCCAGCCAGGGCAGCTTCGGCGTGGATAAATGGGCCAAATGAAAGGTAATGGTTTGATTGAGGGTTGAACCCCAGTAGCTGAGCACAGGGCGGTGGCGCCAGGTCGCACCGTGCCAACACATTCTGTCCCTCACATTTGAGTTGTTTTTATTACATTTTTTATATTATAATGACGCATCATCCGTCGGTTGTTTCTGAAGCACACGTTTTAGTTTTTGAATTATTTGAACCTTTTCTCCTTTGGGTCTTGATAGATTAGAGTAGTTTTGTTTTGGCCCTTGCTCACCTCATCCATGTCTGATAGATATATCAAGTGACAGATGGACGCGCACACAAGTGCTAATGAAGTAGAAAAGGTCCCCTTTTGTGGCTCCTCCTGCGTCAGGGGCCACGCTGACAGCCCACAGCTGTCCAGCGGGGGCCCGCCTCACACGGCCCCCGCTAAATGGACCTGACTGCTTACTCTCTCTCTGGCTCTTTTTCTCTCTCTCTCTCTCGCTGTGTCTCTGTCTCTCTGTGTGTGTCTGTGTGTCTCTGTCTCTGTGTGTGTCTGTGTCTCTCTTCTCTCTGTCAGTGTGTGTGTCTCTGTCTCTGTGTGTGTCTGTGTCTCTCTTCTCTCTGTCAGTGTGTGTGTCTCTGTCTCTCTGTGTGTCTCTGTCTCTGTGTGTCTCTCTTCTCTCTGTCAGTGTGTGTGTGTCTCTGTCTCTCTGTGTCTCTCTTCTCTCTGTCAGTGTGTGTGTCTCTGTCTCTCTGTGTGTCTGTGTGTCTCTCTTCTCTCTGTCAGTGTGTGTGTGTCTCTGTCTCTCTGTGTGTCTCTCTTCTCTCTGTCAGTGTGTGTGTCTCTGTCTCTCTGTGTGTCTGTGTCTCTCTTCTCTCTGTCAGTGTGTGTGTGTCTCTGTCTCTCTGTGTGTGTCTGTGTGTCTCTCTTCTCTCTCTGTCAGTGTGTGTCTCTGTCTCTCTGTGTGTCTCTCTTCTCTCTGTCAGTGTGTGTGTGTCTCTGTGTGTCTCTCGTCTCTCTGTCAGTGTGTGTCTGTGTGTCTCTCTTCTCTCTGTCAGTGTGTGTGTGTCTCTGTCTCTGTGTGTGTCTGTGTGTCTCTCTTCTCTCTGTCAGTGTGTGTGTCTCTGTCTCTGTGTGTCTCTCTTCTCTCTGTCAGTGTGTGTGTCTCTGTCTCTCTGTGTGTCTGTGTCTCTCTTCTCTCTGTCAGTGTGTGTGTGTCTCTGTCTCTCTGTGTGTCTGTGTGTCTCTCTTCTCTCTCTGTCAGTGTGTGTGTCTCTGTCTCTCTGTGTGTCTCTCTTCTCTCTGTCAGTGTGTGTGTGTCTCTGTGTCTCTCGTCTCTCTGTCAGTGTGTGTCTCTGTGTCTCTCTTCTCTCTGTCAGTGTGTGTGTGTCTCTGTCTCTGTGTGTGTCTGTGTGTCTCTCTTCTCTCTGTCAGTGTGTGTGTGTCTCTGTCTCTGTGTGTGTCTGTGTGTCTCTCTTCTCTCTGTCAGTGTGTGTGTCTCTGTCTCTGTGTGTGTGTCTGTGTGTCTCTCTTCTCTCTGTCAGTGTGTGTCTGTCTCTCTGTGTGTGTCTGTGTGTCTCTCTTCTCTCTGTCAGTGTGTGTGTCTCTCTGTCTCTCTGTGTGTCTGTGTGTCTCTCTTCTCTCTGTCAGTGTGTGTGTGTCTCTGTCTCTCTGTGTGTCTCTCTCCTCTCTGTCAGTGTGTGTACGAGACTCTCTCTTCTGTGTGTGTGTGTGTCTGGGTCTCGCTCTCTCTCTCTCTACACTCAATCTCTCTCTCTCTGTCTCTACAGTTCTTTCTTTCTTTCTCTCTCTATTCTGTGTCTGTCTCTCTCGGTCTCAATCTCTCTCTACTCAGTCTCTCTCACTACCTGGGGTCCACTTTGTTGTGACACACACACACACACACACACACACACACACACACACACACACACACACACACACACACACACACACACACACACACACACACACACACACACACACACACACACCCCATCACCACCACCACCACCCCTCCTATCAGTTGGGATGTGAGACCCAAGTAGACAGCCCCCATGAGCCTCTGGCTGCCCTTTATCCATAGCTGGAAGCGGGTCAGTGGCCCAGTAAGTGAACCCACTTACTGTGAACCGGGTCTGCCCACCCAGCAGAAGTACCTAAGGTATCTATTATAGTTGGTTATCATATAGGTTTCCTTTACCCCCACTCACACCGTCTGTAACACACGCACAGTCAAGTCAAGTCAAGTCAAGTTTATTGTCACTTCACAGTTTACAGTTTAGTATAAAGCAGTGATGTGAAAATCTTGTGTGCAATACCCGACGACAGACAGCAGTTATAAAATAAGATAAAATAAAAAATAGAATAAAAAATAGAATAAAGAATATAAAATAAAATAAAAAATAAAAAATGCAATTTATAAAATGCAAAAATCAGCACAGAAAAGAGCAATATATATATATAAATCAATGTAATAAAATATACATTGTTATATGTTATACGCCCTTGTTCAGCAGAAAATACAGGCGTTGTTGGGCCCTTTTCACCACGTGTGTGGTGTGCGTGGACCATGTGAGGTCCTCGGAGATGTGCACGCCGAGGAACTTGAAGCTGCTGACCCTCTCTACTGCAACGCCGTCGATGGAGATAGGGCTGTGCTCTCCCCTCTGCCTCCTGAAGTCCACGATCAGCTCCTTGGTCTTCAGCCGAGGCTATTGAAGTACTTTAGCGCTAAGAGGCCGTGAGGTTCGGTGGGGTCAGTGGCGTCCCCCGCTGCGCGGACACGGGGCTAATGCCAACCAGGGCTTGTTTCATGTTTATCGGCCGATTGCAACACTTTAATTTGCCATTTGCCCATGATGGCGATGAACCGTGGAAAAAGTGTACAGTATGTAGTCTATGATTATTCATGTTAAATTCATATAACACTTGTTGTCATGTTTATAATTGTGCCCTGGAGCATGCTCGGTTTAATGACGTAGCAAAAAACACTATATTGGAACCGGCCGACGGAGGTGTTGCGTTCATGTCGCACCTCGACACGACAACTGAGGACTACTCACCACTAGACTCATCGCTCATTGGCGTGTTACTAACGTTAGCCAATGGGTTGTGGCGTCACACACCACCACCGCACACTCTCGTAAAGCGCTAGAGTTTAAGAAGTTTCCCAAGACGACAGCAAAGCTGTCATCACATCAGTCTGCTCCTCCGCTTTGTGTGTGTGTGTGTGTGTGTGTGTGTGTGTGTGTGTGTGTGTGTGTGTGTGTGTGTGTGTGTGTGTGTGTGTGTGTGTGTGTGTGTGTGTGTGTGTGTGTGTGTGTGTGTGTGTGTGTGTGGTGTGTGTGTGTGTGTGTGTGTGTGTGTGTGTGTGTGTGTGTGTGTGTGTGTGTGTGTGTTCTGCTATTTCTGCACCCGTGTCTGTGTCAATGCATCACTTTGTGTGTGTACTCACACACGTCACGGTGCGTGTGTGTTTCTCATTTGATAGTGTGTGTGCGTGTCAGTCCAGGATGTTGGTACACGTGCGCTCAGCATCCTGTGCATGTTTCCTTTGTTGTGCTTGTCTCTCTGTTTTGTGTTAGTTTTCTGAAGCATTCTTGTGTGGGTACACATGTGTCTCTCCCTGTCTGCGTGGGTGGCTTCCCCCTCCCTTTGTTAGGGTCTGTCTGTTTGTTTCGAGGGATGTTCCGATCAGGGTTTTTGGGGGGCGTTCACCGGAATCAGAATCGGCAGATACCGATCACATAGTGGGTGGGGCTATGGGGATCTTCCATTTAAAGTTCCATATATTGTATAGTATTATATATTTAATAACTATTTAGAGCAATACAATAAACTGTTCTGAGATGCATTGCAGAAATATGTCACAATAATATCATCTCACGTGATGCTATTCACACACACACACACACACACGCCACATGCATACTCACAAGTGTGTGTGTTCTAACGGGTGGGTGTGATCATGTATTCTGCCTCGTTGTCTGCGTGCTCATGCCGCTCCCCACAGCTGTGCAGTCAGCTGCAGGTAGTGTCTGCAGGGAGCTGAGGCATGACGTAATGCAGCAGGAACCTCCTTCAGCTGCGGGGAGTGTCTGCAGGGAGCTGAGGCATGACGTAATCTCACGTGCAGCAGACATGCACATCTGTGTCATATTTGTGTGTGTATGTTGAGAGCTCAACCTGTGTGTGTGAGGGTGCACGTCTGCGGTTACGGATGACTGTGTGTGCGTGCACGCATGTGGCTTGTGAGTGCATGTGGCTTGTGTGGCCGCACAGGCACACACACACACAGGAAGGCACACACACACAATGGCAAGCACACACAACGGCAAGCACATCATGTGCTTCATATTTGGGTTTGTCTTTCTCAGAGTGGAGAGAAGGGAATGGCTTTCAGCTGTTTTGCGAGATCCACTGAGGACGGAAAGTTCAAGTTCCTGCAGAGAACTTTCTCCTGCAGAGCTAACTTTCCCCTTCCTTTGGCTTTCTCCTGCAAGATCCCTTCAAGTTGTTCCCCAGCATGACTGTTTATCATCCACCCTGAAAGACTAACTATTTACTCCAATGGGAACAGCAAAGTACAGATAGAGCATTTAATGCCACATTTTGTTATCTCATTAGCTGTCTCTCTATTATATTTACATGTTGGCCGGAGGGTAGCCCAGCTTGTGACTCCTAGCCGATAGGTCTACATTCTTCACTTGACGTTTGTGTACAATCCTTCCTTGATCAAGATACCTTGACCCCTACCTACCAACCCAACTTCCTCCCCATCCCACCTTCCTACTTACCTACCTACCGACCAACCTAACCTCTGGGTTATTATAAGTCTCCATAAACATCCATTGGCAAGTATGATATGCATGTCCATAGGTTCTACACTTGCGTGTGGTTGATCTCAAACTACCCACTGTACTGTGTAAAGTGTTTCTAGGTTCATATCAAGTGTACGTCGAGGCACGCCTTGTGACCTGTGTGACACGCGTGTCCATGTGTTCCTCTACGCAGCCGTGTGCTTTACGGACGCTGAGAAGGACCAGCTGAGACGCTTCACAAACCGCTCCTACCTGCTGGACAAGGCCTCCCGCCGGGCGGCCTGGCTGGGCCTGGTGGACCTCCTGCTGGCCTACGCCTATGACCAGCGCTTCACGGAGGGGGAGCCCACGGTGAGCCCTCTCTGTGTGTGTGTGTGTGTGTGTGTGTGTCTGTCTGTCTGTGTGTCTCTCTGTCTGTGTGTGTCTCTCTCTCTCTCTCGGTCTGTGTGTGTCTCTCTGTCGGTGTGTGTGTGTGTGTCTCGCTATCGGTGTGTGTGTCTCTCTCTGTCTGTGTGTCTCTTTGTCTGTCTGTGTGTGTGTGTCTCTGTCTCTCTCTGTCTCTCTCTGTGTGTCTCTCTCTGTCTCTCTCTCTCTCTGTGTGTCTCTCTGTGTGTGTGTGTGTCTCTCGGTCTGTGTGTCTCTCTGTCTCTCTTTGTCTGTGTGAGCCCTGGTGTAGGTGACTGTGACTGTAGATTGACTGTATATAATACAGATTCAAACTGACTTTCCAGATGTGTAAATCGGTGTGAACAAACCCAGGCTTTTTTTACTCTCTAAGATTGGGGCCGTGAATTTGGTTCCCATTTTTACTCCCCAATTTCATCCCTTGCCGACAAACTGACGTTCTACATGTACCCAGATGCTGGTTGCTAAGGTAACGTGCAGCTATGACCAGCGTCATTTTTTGTGGGTGTAGTTCGCCACTAGCACAAGGCGCACCCCAGTTTTCATCATTTGGACGTAGTTGGCTGGTGGTGTCTGGACCGTCACACGCTGACTGGCAGGTCCGTGCAGAGCCTTCTAAATTCATTGCATTTGTTCGGCTCCAAATTAGTTCTTAATTGGGACTCAAATGTCTTTCAAAAGTCTTAAAAATTATAAGACATGGAAAGGATTTTTGAATTTGTTTTGTTCCTGACATTGCAATTAAATTATTTTTTCAATGATTGACCGAATGCCCTCTCACATTAAGCTCACCCAGATCAGGGTAGAGGAACCAGGAACACCTTTAAGGTAGAACCCATCAGATGATCAGAATGGCTTTATTCTCATTGCACAAGCAGCAATCTTCACGGTGCACTCTTTACACACAACAGCAATTAAAAAGAATGATTAAAAAAAACCTCAAATGAACTTGCCAAATATGGGTCAAAGCATGGTCATATTGCAGTGGCCCTATGTACAAGTACTGCAAATAAGAAGTTAAGTATTGTGCTATTGATGCAATACAGTATTGTAGTTACACAGAACAGTGTTCAATACTCGGCCCTGAGGTAGAAACTGCAAAGAAGAAAGTCTGTTTGTCTGTAATTTGATGGACCTGAAGCGTCTTCCAGAGGACAGCAGGTCAGACAGGTGATGGTTGATCTGATGGACCTGAAGTGTCTTCCAGAGGACAGCAGGTCCAACAGGTGATGGTTGAGCTGATGGACCTGAAGCGTCTTCCAGAGGACAGCAGGTCCAACAGGTGATGGTTGATCTGATGGACCTGAAGCGTCTTCCAGAGGACAGCAGGTCAGACAGGTGATGGTTGATCTGAGGGACCTGAAGTGTCTTCCAGAGGACAGCAGGTCAGACAGGTGATGGTTGATCTGAGGGACCTGAAGCGTCTTCCAGAGGACAGCAGGTCCAACAGGTGATGGTTGATCTGATGGACCTGAAGTGTCTTCCAGAGGACAGCAGGTCAGAGAGGTGATGGTTGATCTGAGGGACCTGAAGCGTCTTCCAGAGGACAGCAGGTCAGACAGGTGATGGTTGATCTGAGGGACCTGAAGCGTCTTCCAGAGGACAGCAGGTCAGACAGGTGATGGTTGATCTGAGGGACCTGAAGCGTCTTCCAGAGGACAGCAGGTCAGACAGGTGATGGTTGATCTGAGGGACCTGAAGTGTCTTCCAGAGGACAGCAGGTCAGACAGGTGATGGTTGATCTGAGGGACCTGAAGCGTCTTCCAGAGGACAGCAGGTCCAACAGGTGATGGTTGATCTGATGGACCTGAAGCGTCTTCCAGAGGACAGCAGGTCAGAGAGGTGATGGTTGATCTGAGGGACCTGAAGCGTCTTCCAGAGGACAGCAGGTCAGACAGGTGATGGTTGATCTGAGGGACCTGAAGCGTCTTCCAGAGGACAGCAGGTCAGACAGGTGATGGTTGATCTGAGGGACCTGAAGCGTCTTCCAGAGGACAGCAGGTCAGACAGGTGATGCCCCGGGTGGGATGTGTCTTTCTGTATGTTGCCTGAGGCAGAGGAACAGGAAGTTGCTTGAAGTCTTGAATCCAACTTGTCTTAAGCTGTAGGAACCCTGGGTTGGGAGACGACGGCATCTCAGAGATTTCTATGAACCGGTAAATTGTGATTCAACTCATATTTAATGTGTATTACAATGATGCTATATATCTTTCATCATTATAATACATTTATTTTAAAGAGTGCTTTTCATGACACTCAAAGACACATTACAGTGTTAAAATAATGTGATGCATAAACACATTTCAGAGATAAACAACCGGCTTGAAAACATATACTATTTACACACAATACAAACACTAACTATTTACACAGTAAAAGCAGTTCTGAACTGGTGATCTTTGGTGGGTAATTTAAACATCTTGAGCTTAATATTGATAACCTGACAATAATTTGTTGTTTGCATAACTAATAAATGCACATTTGAACACACCAAATGGGAATTGTATGTCTTCTTGTTTTGGTAGCAAATCCGTAGCTCCACCTCATACTCTGGTGGTTGTTATTTTCATGTCATACATTATAAAATCGCTGTTGACAGACGGTTCTCCCAGCGCCGTAATTACAGCCGGTTAGCGGTTACCGAGGGGGTGATGGAGGAGGCTGGGCGCCAGCCGTCCAGGTTTATTTACCAGACGGTGGTCAGCATCGAGAGACCCTGCATTCATTCCACTCGGTCAAGTCTCCGGAGTCCCACAGATGAAATCCAGTCTCTTTATTATAATCCGATAACAATATTCTATAGATGTTTCATCGGCTGTCTTGGTGCCCGGCTGCAGTTGCCTCACAGTGGTAGATATTGTGCATCTATCCCCTGGGCTTGTTTCAATGTCTCTCTCTTTCTCTCACACTCATTATCATACAGTATTATTGAGCTGCATCACTCCATCCTGACAGCATGACTCTGGTCGCCATGACAACACTAACGGTCGGATTCTCTCTCTCCGTCTCTCACTTTTCACGTGTCTATCACGTCTCTGTCTCTCCCCCCCTCTCTCCCCCCCTCTCACTTCTCTCTCTCTATCTCCCCCCTCTCTCCCCACAGGTGGAATCTCCGTGGACCATTCGGAAGCTGAGTGGGACGCTGTGCTGGCTGGAGGTGAGTAGGGTTGAGTGTAACTGGAGAGGCGTGGTGGTCCTCCAGGGTACCCATCCCACCTCCAAATGCCTTAAGGAGCTGGGGGGGGGGGGGGGGGGGTGAGCCTGTCTGAGCACATGTTGTTGTTCATTGTCAACAGGTGTGTGTGTGTGTGTGTGTGTGTGTGTGTGTGTGTGTGTGTGTGTGGTGTGTGTGTGTGTGTGTGGTGTGTGTGTGTGTGTGTGTGTGTGTGTGTGTGTGTGTGTGTGTGTGTGTGTGTGTGTGTGGTGTGTGTGTGTGTGTGTGTGTGTGTGTGTGTGTGTGTGTGTGTGTGTGTGTGTGTGTGTGTGTGTGTGTGTGTGTGTGTGTGTGTGTGTGTGTCGTGTGTGTGTGCGTGCGCGCGCACACTCATGTCTGCCCCAGGGCTTCAGATCTTTTTCCGCGTGCGTGCGGGGAGCTAGTGGTGGGGGGGGGGGTTGGAGCATGTGTTCTGTTTCCATCTTGTTGTCGTCAAATAACGAGGTGGTGAAGGGAGCCTCAACAGTAATGCTAAGTGCTGTGTGTGAGGGGGGGGGAGGAAGTGTGGCTTTGTCTCAGTGTGTGTGTGTGAGGGGGGGGGAGGAAGTGTGGCTTTGTCTCAGTGTGTGTGTGAGGGGGGGGAGGAAGTGTGGCTGTGTCTCAGTGTGTGTGTGAGGGGGGGGGGGGGAGGAAGTGTGGCTTTGTCTCAGTGTGTGTGTGTGAGGGGGGGGGGAGGAAGTGTGGCTTTGTCTCAGTGTGTGTGTGAGGGGGGGGAGGAAGTGTGGCTGTGTCTCAGTGTGTGTGTGAGGGGGGGGGGAGGAAGTGTGGCTTTGTCTGTGTGTGTGTAAGGGGGGGGAGGAAGTGTGGCTTTGTCTCAGTGTGTGTGTGTGTGTGTGTGAGGGGGGGGAGGAAGTGTGGCTGTGTCTCAGTGTGTGTGTGTGAGGGGGAGGGAGGAAGTGTGGCTGTGTCTCAGTGTGTGTGTGTGTGTGTGAGGGGGAGGGAGGAAGTGTCTGTGTGTGGGTGTGTGTGTGAGGGGGAGGGAGGAAGTGTGTGTGTGTGTGTGTGAGGGGGAGGGAGGAAGTGTGGCTGTGTCTCAGTGTGAGTGTGTGTGTGAGGGGGAGGGAGGAAGTGTCTCTGTGTGTGTGAGGGGGAGGGAGGAAGTGTGTGTGGGTGTGTGAGGGGGAGGGAGGAAGTGTGTGTGGGTGTGCGCGCATTTACTCACGCAAATGGTCTTGCAAGGCAGCACCTTTTTAAGCCTTTCATTCGGGCCATTAAACAGGACAGCTGGGAGTGAGGTGGGGTGTGGGGTGTGGGGTCTTGACCACTGAGAGGGGTGGAGGGACCTGGACAGAGGGGCGTGTTCATAGATTGAGGTGAAGGGACCTGGACAGAGGGGCGTGTTCATAGATTGAGGTGGAGGGACCTGGACAGAGGGGTGTGTTCATAGATTGAGGTGAAGGGACCTGGACAGAGGGGCGTGTTCATAGATTGAGGTGGAGGGACCTGGACAGAGGGGTGTGTTCATAGATTGAGGTGGAGGGACCTTGACAGAGGGGCGTGTTCATAGATTGAGGTGAAGGGACCTGGACAGAGGGGTGTGTTCATAGATTGAGGTGGAGGGACCTGGACAGAGGGGCGTGTTCATAGATTGAGGTGGAGGGACCTGGACAGAGGGGCGTGTTCATAGATTGAGGTGAAGGGACCTGGACAGAGGGGCGTGTTCATAGATTGAGGTGGAGGGACCTGGACAGAGGGGCGTGTTCATAGATTGAGGTGGAGGGACCTGGACAGAGGGGCGTGTTCATAGATTGAGGTGGAGGGACCTGGACAGAGGGGCGTGTTCATAGATTGAGGTGAAGGGACCTGGACAGAGGGGCGTGTTCATAGATTGAGGTGGAGGGACCTGGACAGAGGGGCGTGTTCATAGATTGAGGTGGAGGGACCTGGACAGAGGGGCGTGTTCATAGATTGAGGTGGAGGGACCTGGACAGAGGGGCGTGTTCATAGATTGAGGTGGAGGGACCTGGACAGAGGGGCGTGTTCATAGATTGAGGTGGAGATGACGCCCTCCACCTGTGTGCCAGGAGGAGCTCTCGTCTGTTTCCTCTCTCCATCTTGCTCTCGTGCACACGGTCTGTCACGGTCTGTCACGCTGACACACTGTGAGCCTGTCTGTCTCCATGTCTCTCTTGTCTGTCTCCATGTCGGTCTCTCTCGTCTGTCTTCATGTCTGTCTCTCGTCTGTCCCCATGTCTGTCTCTCTTGTCTGTCTCCATGTCTCTCTTGTCTGTCTCCATGTCGGTCTCCATGTCGGTCTCTCTCGTCTGTCTCCATGTCAGTCTCTCTCGTCTGTCTCCATGTCTCTCTCTCGTCTGTCTTCATGTCTGTCTCTCGTCTGTCCCCATGTCTGTCTCTCTTGTCTGTCCCCATGTCAGTCTCTCTCGTCTGTCCCCATGTCTGTCTCTCTTGTCTGTCCCCATGTCAGTCTCTCTCGTCTGTCCCCATGTCTGTCTCTCTTGTCTGTCTCTCTTGTCTGTCTCCATGTCTCTCTTGTCTGTCTCCATGTCTGTCTCTCTCTCGTCTGTCTCCATGTCTCTCTTGTCTGTCTCCATGTCTGTCTCTCTCGTCTGTCCCCATGTCTGTCTCCGTGTCTGTGGGTGTCATGTCTGTCATGATGGCCTGTTTGAATGAGCAGGCGTCCTCCTCTAGTGCCTCTGGCATGTTGGTCCATCATCATATCAGAGCTCCCACCACCTCCTCTCACCTCCTCAGAGCCTTTTAACCCTCCCGTCTCTCTCCTTCTATTACCCTCTTTTTTTCTCTCAATCCTGCAGTCTTTTTCCCAAGTCTTTGTGGGCGTTTGCATGCGTGAGAGATGGGTCTTCACTATCTGACCCCCCCCCTTTGTCCCCAGACGTGCAGCTCCCTGCAGGAGGTCTTGGTGATGTTTGGCCGCAGGGTTCTCTGCTACCCGCTGTACCGACACTTTGACCTGGTCACCGCCGCCATCGGAGACGTTGTTCACATCCTGCAGTCAGGTACACACACACACACACACACACACACACACACACACACACACACACACACACACACACACACACACACACACACACACACACACACACACACACACACACACACACACACACACACACACACACACACACACACACACACACACACACACACACACACACACACCACACCCCCCCCCCCCAGCCAGCCATTGGCCACAGTGAGGGCTTACCCCCACCAGACAGTTAATGACCCCCCCAGTAGCCCCCACTTGTCAATAGCTCCTTTTGTGGGCTCTGCTAAGCTCTGCGGGTCAGGGCTTAATGCAGCAGCCTCCGTCAGATCAAATAATACACCACCCAGTAGGCCTCCGTCCCCTCCGCTCTCCACTGTGGGAACGGGCTTGGCTCCAATTAGAAATAGTAGATCATTTTTGTTCGTCTTTGGGTGGGTTTGTTTTAACATGGAAACAGGGTTCCTGTAATTTGCAGCCAAACGACATCCTCTTGTCTGCCTGTAAGCAGTGGGCGACAGGATGTGCATTTATCTATTGGTTGTCTGTCTGCCTATCTCCTGGTTCTCTCTTTGCTCTCTCTCTGCCTCTCTCTCTCTGCCTCTCTCTCTCGCTCTCTCTCTCCTTTATTGACATGGAAAACCTATACATTTCTCTCTTTCTATCCCTCTCTCTCTTACATCCTGTTCTACCAACCCCCCTTCTCTCTCTCTCTGT
>CM051002.1:1446831-1472218 GCA_027704905.1 Muraenolepis orangiensis
TCTCCACTGATCAAATAATTAACATCCCTGCTCCCACACACTGGGGCTGGCTGGAGGGGTTCAACATCCCTGCTCCCACACACTGGGGCTGGCTGGAGGGGTTCAACATCCCTGCTCCCACACACTGGGGCTGGCTGGAGGGGTTCAACATCCCTGCTCCCACACACTGGGGCTGGCTGGAGGGGTTCAACATCCCTGCTCCCACACACTGGGGCTGGCTGGAGGGGTTCAACATCCCTGCTCCCACACACTGGGGCTGGCTGGAGGGGTTCAAAATCCCTGCTCCCACACACTGGGGCTGGCTGGAGGGGTTCAACATCCCTGCTCCCACACACTGGGGCTGGCTGGAGGGGTTCAACATCCCTGATCCCACACACTGGGGCTGGCTGGAGGGGTTCAACATGCCTGGTCAGCACACTTTCCCTTCCTAATGGTGTTAGAGCTTGACCACTCTCTCTTTCTCTCTTTCTCTCTTTCTCTCTCTCTCGTTTTCTCTCTCTCTCTCTCGCTCGCTCGCTCGCAAGAATTACTAAGACATTCCAACTGCAATCCTCGGAGCACATTACTGTGTGTCTTCTAGGAGAGTTTGGCCTGGTCTCAGGTTTAGTGGTGCGCTCCTTTTGGAGGAAAGCCCAGTTTGAAAAATGTGTGTCTGATGTTGTAGGCGCAGCGCCCAGATGGAGACACGATAAAAGGTCTACCGGGAGTTACACACACACACACAGGCTAACACCCATACAGAGATAAACACACATCCACACACGCGCACACACACACGCACACATACAAACTCAGAATCACTGAATCATACAAACGTATACAAACACAAGAGTTGCTAAGACACGCATTTTAATTCATTGTCACCGCGGTGATTAATCACTGCAACTGAAAATAAATCATTATCATTGGCTAGGATCAGGAGGGGGGGGGGGGGGTGGGGGTGGGGGGGGGTGTGTGTGTGTGTGTGTGTGTGTGTGTGTGTGTGTGTGTGTGTGTGTGTGTGTGTGTGTGTGTGTGTGTGTGTGTGTGGTGTGTGTGTGTGTGTGTGTGTGTGTGTGTGTGTGTGTGTGTGTGTGTGTGTGTGTGTGTGTGTGTGTGTGTGTGTGTGGGTGGGGGAGAAATGAGGTTCATCTGGGGGTGAGTACCTCCTCGTTGGCCTCCCCTAGCACTCTCTTCTCTCCCTTCCTCCACCAACTCCTCCACAACCACCAGCTCCTCTACAACCTCCTCCACCTCCTCCACAACCACCAGCTCCTCCACAACCACCACCACCTCCTCCACCTCCTCCACAACCACCACGACCTCCTCCACCTCCTCCACAACCACCAGCTCCTCCACCACCGGCTCCCGCTGTACAGTGGATTTGAATGTCAGCTTGACCAGCTCCCCTCCATCGATCATTGAATGGATTAGCCTCCGATCACACGGCTAACGGTTCCTCTCCTCCACAACACAAGCTCTCCATTGTGTGTGTTCTTGTTCTCTGTCACACGGCGGCGTGGAAAGGAGAACAGGGAAAGAGGAAGTGAAGAGGGGGGGGGGATATCAAGATGGAGGACTTCTGCCAGGGCTGTCCTCTGGGAGCGTCCGGGCAGTGTGCACATTCCTGTGTATTGTGTCAACGTGGAGGTGGAGGAGGAGGACAGCCACACATATCTCACCGCTCTCAGGAATCCCTCTCCTCATGACTTGTGGGTGGGTGTGTTTGCGTTTGCATATATGGTGTATTTGTGTATGTGTTTGCATTTGCACGTGTGTGTGCATTTGTGTTTTGCACATGCTTTTCTGTGTGTGTGTGTGTGCGCACACAGCAACGCTCTGCAGGAAGTCAGGCGTGTTCCTGTGAAGTCTCGCTTGTCTTGTGGTTTGTTGTGGCAGCCGCGTTTTGTCGCGACAGCTTTGATGACAGATCGCTCCAACGCCCCCCCCCATACCCCCCTCAGAGTTTGATAGAATTAGTCGTCTAGCGTTAAGTGAGTCGTCACCAGAAGCTGTAAAGTGAGATGTAATCTATACCCCTCCCATCCCCTCCCCCTTTTCCACATGCTGTGGTCCTGTATCTTGTCCCCTCCTCCTCTCTGTCTCTCACACACACACACACACACACACACACACACACACACACACACACACACACACACACACACACACACACACACACACACACACACACACACACACACACACACACACACACACACAATGTAGTCCTCCGTCT
Organism: Muraenolepis orangiensis; assembly: GCA_027704905.1. Classification (NCBI taxonomy): domain Eukaryota; kingdom Metazoa; phylum Chordata; class Actinopteri; order Gadiformes; family Muraenolepididae; genus Muraenolepis; species Muraenolepis orangiensis. The sequence continues at coordinate 1,449,050 of CM051002.1, forward strand.
TCTCCCCTTTCCGCTCTTCCTCTCCCGCCCTACACACACACACGCATGCTGTAGTCTTCTATCTTAACCCCCGCCCCCTCTTTCCTTGACACACACACATATGGTGTAATCCCCCCCCCACCCCCCCAACACTCATAGCTCTAAGCGTCCCTCTCGAGGGAGGGGGGGAGGGAGGGAGGGAGGGAGGGGGGGCAGCAGCTGTGATGGACACGGCGGTTAATAGCAGTTTGCGCTGCAGTGAGTCGGTAGGACGAGAAGTGATTTATCTCTCTCTCTCTGTCTGTGTCTGTCTCTGTCTGTCTGTGTCTCTCTCTGTCTGTGTCTCTCTCTCTGTCTGTCTCTCTCTCTGTCTGTCTGTGTCTCTCTCTGTCTGTGTCTCTCTCTCTCTGTCTGTGTCTCTCTCTCCGTCCCACAATCCTCTCTCTCTTCTCAGAGATCTTCCTCTGATTTACGGCGCAGTAAAAACATCACCGTGATTTAGACACACACGCACACTCTCACACACTCGCACCCTACCAATTATCCCAGGATTGTTAGCAGAAGGGATGTAGTTCCAAGGGGTGGGGTGTGTGTGTGTGTGTGTGTGTGTGTGTGTGTGTGTGTGTGTGTGTGTGTGTGTGTGTGTGTGTGTGTGTGTGTGTGTGTGTGTGTGTGTGTGTGTGTGTGTGTGTGTGTGTGTGTGTGTGTGTGGTGTGTGTGTGTGTGTGTGTGTGTGTGTGTGTGTGTGTGTGTGTGTGTGTGTGTGTGTGTGTGTGTGTGTGTGTGTGTGTGTGTGTCCCTGTAGAGTTTGTGGACTGTTTCCCCTCCTCAAAATGTCTCTCTCTCTCTCTCTCTCTGGCGGGTTCCAGTGTAAATCCTCAGCAGGCCAGCGCAGACAAAGCCTCCGCAAGATAGCACGGGTGTTGCGTTACCGTGGGGACGGTGTAAATCGAGAGAGAGCGCAAGCGGTTTGTGAGATGGAAAGGGAGCGGTTTGTCCCTTCAGAACGGTGAAAAACCAAAGATCACTTTTGTTTTGAGATCACCACCGTGGAACTGTGATTTGAGATCCATCAATGGGTGTTCACTAGCAGAGGGAAAAAAACCAAACACATCAAGCTGCAGAGACAACTAAGGAAAACGTAGGAAGAACGAACCTTAGTGAGACAAACTCTTCTTCTTCCCTTCAGAGCACTAAAGAGCCCTTTGGGGCGTGCAACAAACCTCTCCGGGGGGGGTCAAGCAGGTCAGTGTGTCAGCTCAGCCCTCCAGGATTGGACGCCTCGGAAACACACGTGTGCTGCTGTCACTTTGTGTTAAGGAACCCACCCCGCGGCCGTGAAGCAAGGGGCTCTTATTTCCTCAGATTTTCTTTTTCAGAAACGCAAAGGTTAGGGGAGCTCACTTCAGCTTGGTGTGTGTGGGTGTGTCGTCGTGGGATGACTCGAACCGTTGGCCACAGACATCTGGTGAGCAGACGTCTGCAGACCCTGGGACGCGTGCAGCCTGGGAGACTCTTGGATGTTTTTAAGAGCTCTATGGCGAGCATCTACCACCGCTGTGTGAAGTACAGCTCTGTGTCTCGCACCTCGTCCGGCCGATGAGGCTTCGCACTGCCAGTGGTTTTCATCTAATGGGCGCTAGGAATGTCCTCTAGCTACAGTGCTGGGCCGGCTGTTTGCCTTGTGAACGGTGACTGACATGCATGTGTGTAGGTTGGTTGGTGAGCTTTGCCTACACAGTAGGGGTGTTTACTCTCCATGTGTTTGGATCAATTCAGAATCAGAGTTTGGCCAATTAAGTTTAAGCCGTACAAAGGAATTTGTCTTGGGTGTTTGGCACATCCTGATAATAATAATAAACATAGTTAAGAAACATGAACATGAAATGTAAATTGTAGTAAATTCATACTGCGGGAGAAAGCATTCCATTGTTCTTGTTACATATGGCGAATGAGAATCTTGTAAGAATGTCAGTGAGAGTTCCAGTGAAGGATACAAAGATATCTTGGCCAATTGGGCACTTCCAACCGTTTGGGGAAGGCTCGTTGCTGTCAGCATGACCCTGTGCCCAAAGCAAGATCCACGAAAACACGTTAAGACAGGTTTGGTGTGGAGGAACAATATTGGCCTTCAGAGCCCTGACTTCAACCCCATTCCTTGGAGAGGAGTATGAACGCTGACTGTCAGGCCTTCTTGTCCAACATCAGTGCCTGACCTCACAAATGCTCTTTTGGCTGAATGGCCACAAACTCACTTTGTGGCCAGAGACTCCGATGTGTTGTGGAAAGCCGTCCCAGGAGAGTGGCAGCTGTCGTAGCCGCAAAGGGGGATCCAACTCTATATCAATGGCCATGGTTTATGAATGGGAGGTCCAACAAGCTCATAAAGGTGTGATGGTAAAAGTATTGCCTCACATTCACCCATTCATACACGGAGGAGTCAGACATGCAAGGAGAGGTCAGTTAGGATGAGGCGTCTTGCTCAGGGACACCACGACACTTGGCTAGGAGGGGGATCGAACCAGCAACCTTCCGGTTGGGTGTCCATGGACTTTTGGCCATATAGTGTATCTAGAGATTGTTTTGTTTGTGTGTGTGTTGTTGACTTGGCTCCTGGACTGGTCGTCTTTAGTCAGTCCGTCTGCCATATGGAAGGTGTTTCTTATGATGGCTTTCAGAGGGACGGGGAGAGATCGTCAGGATTAGTCATTTTGTTATGGCAGAGCTGACGTGATCCGAGGGAAGGAAGAGACTGCAGGCTGGGCTCTCCATCAGTTCCCTCATATGGTTATCCACGGCTCGGGAAACAACCCGCCATCTCTACAAGTCTTGTGTGTGTGTGTGTGTGTGTGTGTGTGTGTGTGTGTGTGTGTGTGTGTGTGTGTGTGTGTGTGTGTGTGTGTGGTGTGTGTGTGTGTGTGTGTGTGTGTGTGTGTGTGTGTGTGTGTGTGTGTGTGTGTGTGTGTGTGTGTGTGTGTGTGTGTGTGTGTGTGTGTGTGTGACTCTCCGTCTGTCTATAGGGACAAGTCTGCTCTGTATCCTGGTTCTCTCTCCAACCCCCTCCCCCTCTCTCTTTCTCACTCTCTGCTCCTTTCTCCTGGGACAACCCGCTCACCCTCCCTCCCTCTCCCACCCTACCTGGGGTCTCCCCTCTCTCACCCTCCCTCCCTCTCCTCCCACCCTACCTGGGGTCTCCCCTCTCTCTCTCCCTCCCTCCCTCTCCTCCCACCCTACCTGGGGTCTCCCCTCACCCTCCCTCCCTCTCCTCCCACCCTACCTGGGGTCTCCCCTCTCTCACCCTCCCTCCCTCTCCTCCCACCCTACCTGGGGTCTCCCCTCTCTCACCCTCCCTCCCTCTCCTCCCACCCTACCTGGGGTCTCCCCTCTCTCTCCCTCCCTCCCTCTCCTCCCACCCTACCTGGGGTCTCCCCTCACCCTCCCTCCCTCCCTCTCCTCCCACCCTACCTGGGGTCTCCCCTCACCCTCCCTCCCTCTCCTCCCACCCTACCTGGGGTCTCCCCTCACCCTCCCTCCCTCTCCTCCCACCCTACCTGGGGTCTCCCCTCACCCTCCCTCCCTCTCCTCCCACCCTACCTGGGGTCTCCCCTCACCCTCCCTCCCTCTCCTCCCACCCTACCTGGGGTCTCCCCTCACCCTCCCTCCCTCTCCTCCCACCCTACCTGGGGTCTCCCCTCACCCTGATACAACACAGTGATAAGATCTGTTTGTACAATTACTCCTGAGATCCTATACAACCCCTCTCGTGTGTGTGTGTGTGTGTGTGTGTGTGTGTGTGTGTGTGTGTGTGTGTGTGTGTGTGTGTGTGTGTGTGTGTGTGTGTGTGTGTGTGTGTGTGTGTGTGTGTGTGTGTGTGTGTGTGTGTGTGTGTGTGTGTGTGTGTGTGTGTGTGTGTGTGTGTGTGTGTGTGTGTGTGTGTGTGTGTGTGTGTGTGTGTGTGTGTGTGTGTGTGTCTCTTGCTCGCTCACTAACTTTATAAACACTTCTCTCCCAGGCTGGGATGGAGGCTGGTTGGTGAGTGGGGGGGGGGGTCTGGGGCCTCATTAGAGGCTGCTTGGTGAGTGGGGGATCTGGGGCCTCATTAGAGGCTGCTTGGTGAGTGGGGGGATCTGGGGCCTCATTAGAGGCTGCTTGGTGAGTGGGGGATCTGGGGCCTCATTAGAGGCTGCTTGGTGAGTGGGGGATCTGGGGCCTCATTAGAGGCTGCTTGGTGAGTGGGGGATCTGGGGCCTCATTAGAGGCTGCTTGGTGAGTGGGGGATCTGGGGCCTCATTAGAGGCTGATTGGTGAGTGGGGGGATCTGGGGCCTCATTAGAGGCTGCTTGGTGAGTGGGGGATCTGGGGCCTCATTAGAGGCTGCTTGGTGAGTGGGGGATCTGGGGCCTCATTAGAGGCTGCTTGGTGAGTGGGGGATCTGGGGCCTCATTAGAGGCTGCTTGGTGATGAAAGGCCAGCGCTAGGCTAATTGGTCCGGGGAGTGAGTGGGAGGCTGGGGGTGATTTGTCACAATGCACATACACACGTCAGCGTCACACACACACACACACACACACACACACACACACACACACACACACACACACACACACACACACACACACACACACACACACACACACACACACACACACACACACCTCATTCAATGGACATGCCCTCAATGTCCCTGACGACGGATGAACCGCCGAGGTCAGGACTCCTAATCGCCATGGCGATGGGAGGAGGGGGGGGGGGACAAAAGACATCCTCTTGAGGAGGCGGGGCTCTGTGGCTCTTCCCCCGCTGTGAATAATATGGAGAGATTATCACAATATAATAAGGGACCACGAGGAGGCCGTTTATCAGTCCTACTGCGTGGCCTCCATGTTGCACCGGTCAACCCATATATGATCCATATATGATGGGTGTGTGACTCACTTCACTGCTGTTTAACCAGCTGTCTTTGGGGGGGATGTGTTGTTGGATGTGGTGTTGGATGTGGTGTTGGATGTGTTGTTGGATGTGTTGTTGGATGTGTTGTTGGATGTGTTGGATGTGTTGGGGGATGTGTTGTTGGATGTGTTGTTGGATGTGTTGGATGTGTTGTTGGATGTGTTGTTGGATGTGTTGGGGGATGTGTTGTTGGATGTGTTGGGGGGGATGTGTATCCCAAACGTGTTTATATGAACATGTTTATATGTATATGAACGTGTGTGTGTGTGTGTGTGTGTGTGTGTGTGTGTGTGTGTGTGTGTGTGTGTGTGTGTGTGTGTGTGTGTGTGTGTGTGTGTGTGTGTGTGTGTGTGTGTGTGTGTGTGTGTGTGTGTGTGTGTGTGTGTGTGTGTGTGTGTGTGTGTGTGTGTGTGTGTGTGTGTGTGTGTGTGTGTCCTCGTAGCAGGCGTATATAAATATCTCCAGTCGTCATCTCTCAGCTGTTATTAAACGACAGCATTAGCATATTTAATGGAGAGCCAGAGAGCGTTGCCGTGCCGACCTACTTCAACCCGAGGCTTGAAGTAAGGGGTGTTGGGACGGTGGCGTGGTTATCCCACGGGGCCGTCTTTAGTGGGAGGGTGCCACACAGTTCTCTCTCTCTCTCCCCCATTCGCCCTCCCCCCTTCTATTCTCCCATTCTTTTCCCCCAGATTCTCAGATGTGTTCTGGTCCGTCAGTCCGGCCTCTCTGCTTAAAGGACTACGTGTCACTCTGAGTGACGTGAAGCCTGACTGGGCTTTACCAAGCTGGCCCTCTCTCTCTCCCTCTCCCTCTCCCTCTCCCTCTCTCTCCCGCTCGCTCTCCCGCTCGCTCTCCCCGCTCGCTCTCGCTCTCTCTCCGTTTCTTTCCATCCTCCTCACTAGGGATGCTCTGATCGATCGCCCACCGATCATTATTGGACGGTATTCACTCTAAACCGATCGATCAGAGCTCTCAAAAACGGCCGATCGGATGATGCAAAATACACACACTTTTCTTGGTGCGATGTGTGAAGCAGAAATGCAAATACAGATGGATGATATTGGGCTCCTAGTTTGTTCATTTTATTGTGGGTGTGTTTGATTGATCTAAAGATGTGTGCTTTATCTCATGCCGCTTCATATTAACGCTTTTAACAATCGCCACGGAACAAATGAGATGTACTGGTCTGAACTGCTGGGAAGAACCAACATGGAGGAGTTTACACGTCCACCTCTCTGCTTTTAGAGCACTTCATGTGAAGTGTGTGTGTGTGTGTGTGTGTGTGTGTAAATAGTAATTAAATATATAATACTACACAATATATGGAACTTTAAATGGAAGATCCCCATAGCCCCACCCACTATGTGATCGGTATCTGCCGATTCTGATTCCGGTGATGGGCGCCTCCCTACTCCTCACCCTCTTCTCTCCCCCCCCCTCCCCCTTCTCCCAGGTCCAGGAAGGTGGCAGCTCTGGCCGGTTCCCTGAGGAGTGCGACCCTGAGGAAAGGGGAGCTGGGGCTGGAGCTGGAGGAGCTGGAGGAGGCGGCCACCATGGTGGCGGTGGAGGAGCAGTCGCAGGAGGTGCAGGAGAAGAAGAAGAAGAAGAAGAAGAGGGAGCAGAGGGAGCTGGGAGGAGGAGATCCAGGTCCACTGAGCAGCAGCGGTTCCAGCAGCAGCAGTAGCAGCAGCAGCAGCAGCAGTAGTAGCAGCAGCAGTAGTAGTAGCAGTGACTCCTCTGAGGAGAGCGAGGAGCTGGAGGCTGATGGGCAGGCTCCCCCCACCGAGGGGGGAGGGGGGGGAGGGGAGAAAACAGCTGAGACCAACCCTCTCAGGCTGCCGCTGCATCCCTCCCTCCCTCCCCAGGCTCCCATCCCCCTCCGCTCTCTGGTGCCTCTCGCCTCACTGGAAGGGAAACGGGAGCCTCTTCCGGCCCCGGGCCCCGCCCCCGCCCCGGGCCCCGCCCCGGGCCCCCAGAGAGCCGGTCCTCTGATTCAGGAGCTGGGGGAGCAGGTGGCCTCAGGGCTGCACATCTCGCAGCCTTCCGACCCGGAGACCCAGAACAGAGACACGCCAGCCGCCACTGTTCCCGCCTCCACCACCGGGAACTTCCTGGAGTTTCGTCCTCGCCGGAACCCGCTGCTCATCGTGGACACATCCGAGCCTCTGGACGAGGACGACTTCATCGCTTAGTGAGGAGGAGGAGGAGGAGGAGGAGGAAGGAAGGGCCTAGTGGACACCATCCTGAGGGTTACGGGTTGAATACTTCCCCACTGTATTGCCGTAAATATATTTAGCCGTTAAAAAGCGCCAACTATTTTAGTTGTTGATGTTGCGGCATGTAATCAGTGTATTGTGTAATATGTAATCAGTGTATTTGACTTCCCTTTTACCTTGTTATCATTAAGCAACTAACAACTAACCGACAATTAAACAATCATTTCAAACCACTGGTGCCTGCTTGGATCTGGTTATCGATGGCAAGCAATGATCCACACCCGAACCAACTCTTATTATTATTATATAATAACTTATTATTATATAATAACTCTTATTATTATTATTATTATTATATAATAATAACTCTTATTATTATTATTATTACATAAGTTATTATTATATAATAATAACTCTTATTATTATTATTATTACATAAGTTATTATTATATAATAAGTTATTATTCAATCGTCTTTCGAATGCGACGCAACGAGAGTAACTTTCATCTTTATTTAGCGGAGAGTGCGTGCGCGTGTGCGTGTGTGTGTGTGCGTGCGCGTGCGCGTGTGCGTGCGCGTGCGTGCGCACTGACTGACAGACGCGCTGGAGTCGAGACGGGCGGAGGGGGAGAACGGGAGGGGGGGGGCACTCCGGTGCATTGGAGTGATTGATTGGTCGGAGGGGGGGGGGGCAGTGAGGTGGGGGGGGGGGGGGCAGTGAGGTGGGGGGGGGGGGCAGTGAGCGCCCCGTCGGCACGCGGCTCAACATAACATGGTCGTCTGCGGAAGAAAACGGGGAAAAAAACTAAACAAGCAAGGAAGGAAGCGCGTCGGGTGGATGGATGAGGGGCTGCGTGTCGCAGGGGGGAGGGGGGGGGGGGGGTTTGTTTGGAAGATAAGCGCACTCCGAGGGCAGTCTGTCACCCAACAGACGAGGGAGGGAGGGGGGAGAGGCTCCGGCCTGCCTCCTCTCGGCCTGCCTCCTCTCCACCTGCCTCCTCTCGACCTGCCTCATCGTCTTCATGTTCTTCCGTTTTCTAGAACACTGATCTCCATATCGCTGAATCGTGATTTTTTTTTTTAAATACACAAAAGTCACCTTCACTCCAAGCTGTCAGGTCGCCTGCGAGAGCCGAGCCATTTAAATAGATAGTGTGATGGAGATGACCCAGTGTGGACGGAGATGACCCAGTGTGGACGGAGATGACGGAGATGACCCAGTGTGACGGAGATGACCCAGTGTGGACGGAGATGACGGAGATGACCCAGTGTGGACGGAGATGACCCAGTGTGACGGAGATGACCCAGTGTGGACGGAGATGACCCAGTGTGGACGGAGATGACCCAGTGTGACGGAGATGACGGCGATGACCCAGTGTGGACGGAGATGACGGAGATGACCCAGTGTGGACGGAGATGACGGTGTGACGGAGTGTGACGGTGACGGAGATGACCCAGTGGGAGCTGATCTTCCGTCGCTCGGACAAACTGGTCCTGTGTGGCCGCGCCTGTCGCCTCTAGCTCTCATCACCAGCTGGTGGTGATGATCATCATCATGATGGTTATGTGGGAGGAGAGGACAGGATGTTGATGTCACGCTATGGGGGGAGGGGGTGGGGGAGTCACCACCCTCTACCCCCCCCCCCCCCCCCCGTGACGTAGGTGAGTTACCGTGGCGTGCGGGCTGGCCCATTTACGCAGTGGGGAAATAAAGCCTGCGGTCTGTAGGACATGAGTGCAGGCGCCTCTGGGACCTTGGGGGCCCGGCGGGGGAGGGAGGGGGAGGGGACCTCCATATTGATTAAGTGACAGCGGACTCGGTGGCAGTTCTTCATTTTAAAGTGGCCTCTGTATGGCGTCCCCATTAGCCCCAGCGGGACTAGGTTAGCGCTAGCGGCGGTGGCGGCGCTCGCCCGGTTTGTTGGGTAATGCTCACTTAATAGCCGTGATGACGGCGGTCTGATGAACCGGTTAAAGTATTAATTAATGGGCGGTGCCAGGGCGCTCGGTGAGTGATGAATTGACCCCAGCATGTGCCCTTTGACCTCCTGCTAGGCCTGAGGAACCGGGGTAATGTTCCCCCCCCCCCCCCCCCCCCCCCAGTCTTTATTTGAGTTGAACGATCCCGCCGCTCGTTGTGTGGCTCAGGGACCAGGCTGGCTGGGTGCTGTGAACAACAGTATGGACTGTACCATTTGAACAAGTGGAACGGGGGTGGTGGGGGAGGGGGTTGAGATGTGCACAAGAGGCTCTAGAGTCAAACTACGGAAAAGAAAAGCAGATTCACCCACTCATTTTCCTACATCTCTCCGCCCTCTGCAAGGGAATGAAGGACTTCTTCAGTCCATCGTGGTCCTGCAGCCACTCTGGCAGCAGGTGTGTGTCTCTCTCTCTCTCTTTCCTCTCTCCCCCGGTCGCGGGCTCCTGCTTAATTGCAATAGAAAACTCAATCTGCTCTCCCCCCCCCCCCCTTCCTCCCCCTCCTCCTCCTCCTCCTCCCCCCCTTTCCCTCCTCCTCCTCCCCCTCCCCTTCCTCCTCCCCTCCTCCCCCCCTCCCCCTCCTCCTCCCCTCCTCCTCCTCCCCCCCTCCCCCTCCCCCTCCTCCTCCCCTCCCCCCCTCCCCCTCCTCCTCCCCTCCCCCCCTCCCCCTCCTCCTCCCCTCCTCCTCCCCCCCTCCCCCTCCTCCCCCCCTTCCCCCCCTTGCGCTGAGAGCCAAAGTGATTCTGGTGCTTGAAGAGGATGAATGGCCCTCAAGAAGAAATGAATCAGGTGAGCTCTGGGAGGCTTGACTCCTCCAAAGGGCGAGAGCAAATAGAATTCCTTTTGTCCTCTCTCTCTCTCTCTCTCTCTCTCTCTCTCTCTCTCTCTCTCTCTCTCTCTCTCTCTTTTCATTACGAAGAGCTGGTTGATAGACAGGGCTGTGTGGTGAACCCCCCCATCCCCTCCCCATCTCCTCCCCCATCTCCTCCCCCACTCTCCCTTGCAGCCCAGGTTACAGTATGCCCCCCCCCCATCTCTCTAACCTGGCTGGTAGGAGGGATGAGAGGGAACCGGGCCTTCATAAGTGTTCATTAGGAGCAGCAGGTGGTCCCTAGATCCCCCACCCCACCCCAACACACACACACACACACACACCACACACACACACACACCCAGTCCCTGCCGACCCGAGCCCTGGTGGGGATGAGTGATGTAGGCTCAGCGTCTCGGCCGTGGAAGAACCGATTCCTCTCCCTCGGAGGCGGTGTGTTCCTGATCATCACAACATACGCCTCTGCTATTCCCACCCAGTGTGAGGGAGAGCGGGATCGTGTGTGTGTGTGTGTGTGTGTGTGTGTGTGTGTGTGTGTGTGTGTGTGTGTGTGTGTGTGTGTGTGTGTGTGTGTGTGTGTGTGTGTGTGTGTGTGTGGTGTGTGTGTGTGTGTGTGTGTGTGTGTGTGTGTGTGTGTGTGTGTGTGTGTGTGTGTGTGTGTGTTGACAGCCCTCTAGCTTGTCCTCCTGGGCGGCTCCGCCTGGCTGATTGGCTGTAATTGGTGTGAGTGTCCGTTAAATCACCCGCTAACTCCCCGTGCACGTGTGCTATCAGCCGTCTTAATGCTGCAAATTACCTCGTGTGTGTGTGTGTGTGTGTGTGTGTGTGTGTGTGTGTGTGTGTGTGTGTGTGTGTGTGTGTGTGTGTGTGTGTGTGGTGTGTGTGTGTGTGTGTGTGTGTGTGTGTGTGTGTGTGTGTGTGTGTGTGTGTGTGTGTGTGTGTGTGTGTGTGTGTGTGTGTCCGAGGTGCTGGAGGTCTGCTTCCTGGGACCTTCATGTCTCCATTGTTAATATAGCTGATGAATTATCTTTATTATTTCTTCTTTATGTTAAACGTTGAGACAGTTTTTCGGTTAATCCTCCAGCTGGAACAACTGGAATCTAAACTGAACTGAACCATGTTCACAGTAATAATATAACATATATATCATTTATATCAAGTATATAATTGTACCATTTTTCAACGCTACGTCATGCTTCTGAAAGCAGCGCGACTCTGCTCTTAAGAAAGGATCAGCTGTCAAACATGATTCATGTTTCAGAGCCAGGCCGTGCTGGAGGAAGCCTCTCCGCGTTAAGGGAGCAGGAAGCAACAAACCAACTCTCCTCGTCTCCTCCTCCTGCCTCTCCACAAGTCCTCCAAGGAGCGGAAACCAACAAACAAAAAAGCCCAAAGGTGTGGTACTGAACAAGCTCTCGGCTGAACCGGTTCATCTTCAAGCTGGAGCGTCGCAGATTTAAAATGATCATTGAACTTTTTCTTCTTCTTGTTCTTCTTGTGGTTTAGCTACAGAAATCTCCGGGGCCACGGTTTGTGTTTGCTCAGCCTCATGTGTGAGGCGCTGTGACCCTTGGCCTCTCTGGGAAATGAACCGAGGCACAACCACCACCACAACCCCCCCCCCTCTCTCTTAACACACAGAGCCCCCCCTCTCTCTCTCTTAACACACAGAGCCCCCCCCCCACCCCTCTCTCTTAACACAGAGCCCCCCCCCCTCTCTCTTAACACACAGAGCCCCCCCCCCTCTCTCTTAACACAGAGCCCCCCCCCCTCTCTCTTAACACACAGAGCCCCCCCTCTCTCTCTCTTAACACACAGAGCCCCCCCCCCCCCCTCTCTCTTAACACAGAGCTCCCCCCCTCTCTCTTAACACAGAGCCCCCCCCTCTCTCTTAACACAGAGCCCCCCCCTCTCTCTTAACACACAGAGCCCCCCCTCTCTCTCTCTTAACACACAGAGCCCCCCCCCTCTCTCTTAACACAGAGCCCCCCCCTCTCTCTTAACACACAGAGCCCCCCCCTCTCTCTTAACACAGAGCCCCCCCCCTCTCTCTTAACACAGAGCCCCCCCCCTCTCTCTTAACACACAGAGCCCCCCCCTCTCTCTTAACACACAGAGCCCCCCCCTCTCTCTTAACACAGAGCCCCCCCCCTCTCTCTTAACACACAGAGCCCCCCCCTCTCTCTTAACACAGAGCCCCCCCCCTCTCTCTTAACACAGAGCCCCCCCCCCACAGAGCCCCTGCTCCTCTGTTTACGCTGGGCGGTAAGTGCTGCTGGTCTAACCTGCCTGGTGGACGCCAGCCTGTTTTTTGCAGGAGTTTTTTTGGTTCACTGGACACGCTCTATTCAGTCCTGGCTATGGATCTCCCAGACAGACATAGATCCATGCAGACTGTCTCCCTCGCACAGGAGAGAGGGGGGGGGGGGGTAGTGAGACTTGAGCTCTAGACGTTCAAAGAAAATACACCACCTCACCCGGCAGGGCCTTCTGGCTAGCTTCCAGCTTCCAGTCCCCTTCCTTTTAGGTACGAGCCCTCCAACTTCCTTTCGAGACCCAACAGATTCACTCCCTTGAACCTCCTCTCTCACTGCCTCACTGCCTTCCATCTCTTCATCTCCATCCACCCGTTATCTGTTCATCAAAGTACCTTTTTTCGATCAACATGTCGTACCCCGACACTCTGCAATCCCCAGTCACTCCGCCAGCCGCTCTGTCGGCCGGGTTTCTCGAGGACGGGGAAGGGTTTACATCCGAGTAGATCGGGGAATGTTCTTTTCCTATGAAGACATCAGATCGTTTCTGTCAAACAAAGCGGTTCACCGATGCTTTTGGCGTGTCACTCAGTGTGAAGTAAACACTGCCTGGTTCTTCTCCACTCATACCTCCGCCCGGCGCTATGCTTCACCGTCTAGAACCGAGAAGAGAAGCGTTGTACAGTGTGGGGCGGGGGGAGAACAGGATTTCTCTTGGTGGGAAGTTTCTCGTTGACCAAGCCAGAATTCATGTGAACTCATGTGTCGACGTTTAAGAGCTCCGCTGCTTCCAGAGCTCCGACACCTATCAACACCTATCCCCTATCCCCTATCATCTATCCCCTATCCCCTAACATGTATCCCCTATCCCCTAACACGTATCCCCTATCCCCTAACACCTATCCCCTAACACCTATCCCCTAACAACTACCGCAACTATTTTAGTTCAGGAAGTTAGCAGCACGTTCACTTATAACTTTTGCACACTTCGGGAGATCAGATCGACAGTCGCTCGCCGCCTACCGGAGTTTTTTCATTCTTTCGACTCGGACGTCCCGCCCGAAGTCACAGCTGGATTATCTCCGACCATCTTGGGCACGATTACACGCAAGCGTCGCAGGAAGAAGCGAGGGAAGCGAGCCGGCGTGCTAGTCAGGCTGAGATGTCGATCCGATCGCCCCCCACTACCCACCATTCTACTGGCTAATGTACAGTCTCTGGACAATAAGTTAAGCGAGCTACAGGCTCGTATTCAATTCCACCGGGAAACTAAGGACAATTGTATCATCTGCCTTACGGAGACATGGATGTCGGAGGGGGTTACCGACGCAGCTATCGAGCCGACGGGATTTTCCGTCCACCGGGCGGACAGAACAAAGGCTCTCTCCGGTAAAGATCGCGGAGGGGGGGTATGTCTCATGATAAATAGATCTTGGTGCAACCAAGTCATGTACATCCCCTCAAGTCTTTCTGTTCCCCGGACCTGGAGTACCTGATGCTTATGTGCCGTCCATACTGGCTACCTCGGGAGTTTACAGCGGTAACCGTGACCGCTGTTTACATTCCCCCACAAGCCAACACGGACACAGCGCTGAAGGAACTGTATGGGGCTATCAGCGAACAGGAGTCGGCACACCCCGAGGCTGCTCTCATCGTGGCGGGGGACTTCAACAAGGCGAACCTGAAGAAGGTTCTCCCGAAGTTCTACCAACACATAACGAGCAACACACGGGGCGAGCGGATCCTCGACCACTGCTACACTCCCTTCCGTGATGGCTACAAGGCCCTCCTCCGCCCACCGTTCGGCAAATCAGACCACCGCTCTATCCAGCTGCTCCCCGCCTATAGGCAGAGACTGAAGCAGCAACCGATCGCTGTGAGGGAGGTCCAATGCTGGTCGGACCAATCAGACTCTATGCTGCAGGATTGTTTTGATCGCGCTGACTGGCACATGTTCCGCGTTGCCTCGGACAATAACATCAACGAGTACGCGTCGTCGGTCACCGGGTTCATCAAGAAGTGCATAGATGACGTTGTTCCGACCAAGTCGGTTCGGATATATCCCAACCAGAAACCGTGGATTAACGGCGATGTTCGCGCTGCCCTACACGCGCGTAACGCCGCCTTTGGCTCCGGGAATACGGAGGAATATACGAGAGCCCGTTACGACCTCCGTAAGACCATCGTCACTGCCAAGCGGGAGTATAAGGACAGAGTGGAAGATAAATTCAAGAGACACGATGCGAGGGGTATGTGGCAGGGGCTGCAGACGATAACGAACTTCAGAGGGAGAACCAGTTGTGTAGAGAACTCCTCTACCTCCCTCCCAGGAGAGCTAAATACTTTTTTTGCTCGGTTCGACGTAAACGGCAGCCCGCCGAAGCCAGCACCGCCTGAGGAGACCAGCCTGCTGAGCATCTCGGAGGCGGATGTGCGCCGCACCTTCAAGCGGCTGAACATCCGTAAGGCGGCAGGCCCCGACGACATCCCGGGCCGCGTCCTCAGAGCATGCGCAGACCAGTTGGCAGGAGTCTTTGCAGACATCTTCAACCTCTCCCTGTCCCAGGCTGTTGTCCCCGCGGTCTTCAAGATGTCCACCATCGTGCCTGTCCCTAAACAAACCAAGGTAACATGCCTGAATGACTATAGACCTGTAGCCCTCACCTCGATCGTTAGCAAATGCTTCGAGAGGTTGGTCAAGGACTTTATTTGCTCCGTGTTACCTGCCACGCTGGACCCATGGCAATTTGCATATCGTCAAAATAGATCCACGGACGACGCAATTGCCATGGCCCTCCACACTGCCCTTTCCCACCTGGAGGGAAAGAACTGTTATGTGCGAATGCTGTTTGTGGACTACAGCTCAGCGTTCAACACAATAGTTCCTGCCAAGCTCGACACCAAGCTGAGAGGTCTAGGCGTGCCCCCATCCATGTGCAGCTGGATACTGGACCTCCTGTCGGACCGCCGCCAGGTGGTGAGGATGGGCAGCACCACATCAGAGCCACTGACCCTCAACACGGGAGCCCCCCAGGGATGCGTGCTGAGCCCTCTCCTCTACTCCCTCTACACCCACGACTGCATGGCTATGCACAGCTCCAACGTCATCGTCAAGTTTGCTGACGACACGACAGTGATGGGCCTGATCGCCGGCGACGACGAGACAGCCTACAGGGAGGAGGTCGGATCGCTGGAGCAGTGGTGCCAGGAGAACAGCCTCGCCCTCAACGTCAAGAAGACCAAGGAGCTGATCGTGGACTTCAGGAAGCAGAGGGGAGAGCACAGCCCTATCTCCATCGACGGCGTTGCAGTAGAGAGGGTCAGCAGCTTCAAGTTCCTCGGCGTGCACATCTCCGAGGACCTCACATGGTCCACGCACACCACACACGTGGTGAAAAGGGCCCAACAACGCCTGTATTTCCTCAGGCGTCTGAGGAAATTCAGCATGGGCCCCCGCATCCTGAGAACATTCTATAACGGCACCATCGAGAGTGTTCTGACAGGGTGTATCACCGCCTGGTACGGGAACTGCACCGCACTCGAGCGCAGAGCGCTTCAAAGGGTGGTGCGGACGGCCCAGTATATCGTTGGAGGTGAGCTCCCCTCCCTCCTGGATATATACAACCAGCGGTGCGTGGCCAAGGCCAAACGCATCATAAAGACATTGCCCACCCCAGCCACGAACTGTACTCACTGTTACCGTCAGGCAGGCGATACCGCAGTATCAAGTGCCGTACAAATAGGCTTAGAGATAGCTTCCACAGTCAGGCCATCAGGCTGCTGAACAAGGGCGTATAACATATAACAATGTATATTTTATTACATTGATTTATATATACATATTGCTCTTTTCTGTGCCGATATTTTGCATTTTATAAATTGCATTTAATTTTTTTATTCTATTTTTATCTATTTTTATCTGCTGTCTGTCGTCGGGTATTGCACATAAGATGTTCACATCACTGCTTTATACTTGACTTGACTTGGAATTGGCTGCTTTCTCCGCCTGACGGTTTGCTGTTTTCTGAGATTGCGTTGAAAGGATTTGATCCATCGTCTGCGAGAGACTCACACCGAGGTAGACCTCTCCTCCTCATGAAGGGAAAGAACTGTGGCTCTTAGTTAGGAAATCGGCCAGCAATTCAAGTCAGGAAACCGGATCAATTGGAATGAACTGTGAAAGCAAACAAACAAGTGTGGGGCTTTCTCAACGTAGAAGGCAAGAAGAAGAACAGACAACAACAAGACAACAACAAGACAACAACAAGACAACAACCGGCACAAGAGGCTAAATCTATTCTCATTGCTTGGTCTACGACGTGTTAACATTTCAAAAGCCCATACAGATAAACTGTTATGCGTGCGTCAACCTCTTGGCCGATCCTCTTGGTTTGTTCGGCACACGCCGAGGAATCGACCCGTTTGCGTTGGGCTGATTTGTTCTTCGTCTAAAAGGCATTTAGTCTTTAGAACATGATGTACGGGTTTATTTGCATACATAGATCCGGGAAGTGAGATCCGAGATCAATGAGGTGTGAACTGACATACTCTGAGCTGTCCTCTTGAGTTCTGATCAAACAAGACTGTGATTGTCTGCGTGTTAGTTAGTTAGATATTGTTCTATTGTTTGCCAACGTATTGTTCTTCTACCTGAGCACTGGTTCAGTTCTTGGAGACTTGTTAGAAATGAAATGCACTTTTGACTTCTGGTGACGAGTTGTTCTCTTACCTTCCTTTGTTGAAACACACTATTGTAAGACGCTTTGGATAAAAGCGTCTGCTAAATGACTGTGATGTCATGGGATGTGAAGACATATGTTAGTACCAGGTGTGAACGGAGCCTTGACCAATCTGGGAAAGGGTCTCTATTAAGGAAAGCCACCAGCGCTTTTTCCTAATAGAGATTCTCTGCTTAGATTCTATCTGCAAGATAATAACGATAATCTAGTACCGTGGTAAATAACACCCAGTTCCACAAGAGGATTAATTCACAGGATTAAATAAAATCCTATATGAAATGTAAATCTGGTGGTGTGGACTGGGGAATTTGGGTGGTATTTTTCTATATTCTGTAATCCACTGTAATAAACCAGGACCACAAGGCGCTCTTCCCTGTGACACAAAATCAATGATGTGTCCTCGCGCTCAACAACTACTGAGAGCAGCGGAGCCCACGTATTATGGTCTGAGAGAGAGAGCCGGGGGGGGGAGAGAGAGCCGGGGGGGGGGGAGAGAGCCGGGGGGATTCCCCATGGTTGAGGATCCCCCGGGGTGTAGGATAGCGTTGAGGTCCCGGGTCGAGCCTCAAAAGCTTCAGAAAAGCCTAAACCTGGTCTCCTTAATGACTTGCCTGTACCCACTGTCTAACCTGCCCCCCACCCCTAGCTGCTGCTTAATGACCTGTGTATGAGTTGCAAGTCGTCTAAATAGTGATAACAATAATAGTAATACAATAGTAATATATATATATATATATATATATATATATATATATATATATATATATATATATATATATATATATATATATATATATATATATATAGGGACAAGAAAGATGGATATTTATTGAAAAACGTGTCACGCCACAACCAGATATAAGGGTCTGGTTTCACTTTGTTTATGGAGGAGGAGGAGGAGGAGAGGGGGGGGCGGGCGGGCGGACGGCGTGACATGGGACACCCTGTGACACCCTCACAGCTACGCAAGTGGGTGCTGGGGGGGAACAATGGGATCATTGTGTTGGGGGCAGTGGTTCTCTCTCTCTCTCTCTCTCTCTCTCTCTCTCTCTCTCTCTCTCTCTCTCTCTCTCTCTCTCTCTCTCTCTCTCTCTCTCTCTCTCTCTCTCTCTCCTCTCTCTCTCTCTCTCACACACACACACGCAATTTACTGTGGGCTTCACACACACATGCGGTTCTGGTCGAAGACGTCTTCACGCTAGTCAACTGGCTGCTGATTCAGTGAGTGAATCCAGACTGAGCCGGTTCAGGGGCAGCTGGGGGCTCAGGAGGCGTCCTCCAGGTGAGGCTGTCCTGTGGAGAAGGGGGATAAAACCCTGTCGTCGTCCCCCACCCAATCTCCCCCCACCCAGTCGTCGCCCCCCCCACCCACCCAGTCTTCGTCCCCCCTCACCCACCCAGTCGTCTGAGGCTGGAGGAGAAGAGGGGGAGGAGGAGAAGGAGGAGGAGAACAGGGGGAGGAGGTATATGTAAATATATACATATATACACATATATATGTGTATCACCGGAGGGACTGGAACATTAAAACAACGTGTGACAGATCTTCACCATCGAGAACATCCTGAAGTCCAAGGGGGAGGGGGGGGGGTCCAACATCAAGAGGATTCTGAAATCATCTTGCGACCCCCCCCACCCCCCCCAGTCGACGTCACGGAGGAGTCACTTTATGCCTTATCTCATTTAGGAAGATCAGATTGTCGCAGCCAATTTCCAAGTGTACCATAGTTGTAAAGCAGAGTCCATGTAGTGACGTAACAGACCACCACAGACCACCACACACAGGCTATCGGTTAAAGGGACGGTCTAACACGCTTCACGAGAAAAGGCTGAACGTAACTTTGGAACTTTAAGTTCCAAAATAGCGATCAATAATCACCAAATGTCTCTGGCATATGTCTTGTCATTTGCACTTTCACCTGTCAAAATGAAAGTGAAAAGGTGAAAGTGCTAATGACAAAACATATGCAAATTAGGTGATTATTGATCGTGGTTTTGTAACTCTTAGTTACGTCTTTTCACGTTAAGCGATGCAAAGAAAGATCAAGTCAAACCTCAATTTAAATGCACAACAATGCGTAACAATCTCATGACAGCCATTAACTAATCATTCAACAAGTGTGTGGAAACAAAATGCACCAACCAGCTCAACGAGACGCAACACTGAGACAAAACCAGCAAAGACAAATGAGTCTCACTCACCAATGATGTTCACTTAAAGACCAAATCCATTCTCCTGTCCTTCTGGATCAATTGTTCGACCACCATCAGGTCATAAAGATGATTGCTTTTCAGATCCAAAATAAGTTGCCTTTCCAATTCCCTGCCCTCTGGTCGGTCCCATCAGTAGAGCCTCTTGTGGCTAGTAGAGCCCGTTAGCCACGGGTATCTTTCCCAGTTGCTAGCCTGAAAATGGCGATACATATATATATATATACATATGTAATACATATGTATATATACATATGTATATATACATATATACATATATATGTATACATATATGTATGCATGTATATATATGTATACATGTATATATACGTGTATATATATGTATATACGTATATATACGTATATATACGTATATATACGTATGTATATATACATATGTATGTATACATGTATATATACATATATATGTATATATACATATATATGTATATATACATATATACGTGTATATACATATGTATATATATATATACATATATATATATACATATATATATATATAGGCTATAGAAAAAAGTATATGTATACATATATATGTATATATATATGTATATATGTATATATATATGTATATATATGTATATGTATATATATATATATATATATATATATATATATATATATATATATATATATATAGGCTATAGAAAAAATTATATGTATACATATATATATACGTATATATATACTTTTTTCTATAGCCTATATATCCAAAATACCTTTGCTTCCTAAAGTAAAGCAGGTTTGGAGTGCACACACACACACACACACACGCATACACACACACACACACACACGCTCATACACACACATACACACACACACACAGACACACTCACACACAGACACACACACACACAGACACACACGCTCACACACACACACACACACTGACACTCACACAGACTCCACACACACGCAGACACACACCAATAGTTCCTCCAAGTCTCCTATCTCTCGTCTCTCCCCTCCCTCCCCCTTCCCCTGAATCACATGCTGACTCACTCTCTATATATACCCCTCCCCCTCCCATCTCTCCCCCCCCCCCTCACCCCTACCCCCCCCCCCCCCTCACCCTCACCCCGGGCTGAGAGACCATCCTAAATTGTAGTGCAAAAAGATTTCCACTGAAAACATCGAAAATATATGAAAATACATAAATCTAAAATAGATGAGCTTGGTGGAAGAATGACCAAATCCTCCCTCTCTCGCCCCTCACCCATGGTACTGAAAGTCCTGCCCTCTCTCTCTCTCTCTCTCTCCCCCCTCTCTCTCTCCTCTCACTCTCTCTCTCTCTCTCGTCTCTCCTCTCTCTCTCTCTCTCTCTCTCTCTCACCCTTTCCAGGCGTGGTGATGTGTGATGTGGGTCCCTGCGTGTGTGTGTGTGTGTGTGTGTGTTGGGGGTGATGTGTGTGTGTGTGTGTGTGTGTGTGTGTGGGGTGATGTGTGTGTGTTGGGGGTTGTGTGTGTGTGTGTGTGTGTTGGGGGTGGTGTGTGTGTGTGTGGTGTGTGTGGGGTGATGTGTGTGTGTTGGGGGTTGTGTGTGTGTGTGTGTGTGTTGGGGGTGGTGTGTGTGTGTGTGTGTGTGTGTGTGTGTGTGTGTGTGTAAGTAAGTAAGTAAGTAAGTAAGTAAAAGTAAGGGGGGGGGGGGCTCCTTGAGTAAACAGTTGATGGATTATTAACCTATTGATCACTGGATGGATGGCGCTGCCTCCCTCTCTCCCTCCCCTCCTCTCTCCCTGCCTCTCTCCTTATCTCCCTCTCTCTCCCCCTCCCCCCTATCCCTCCTCCTCTCCCCCTTTCTCACTAACTCTCACTTCCTTTTTTTCTCACGTTCTCTCTTCCCCTTTCTCTTCCTCCTCTTCCTCTTTATATCTCCCCCCCTCTCTCTCCCTCTCCCCCTCTCCTCTCTCTCCCCTCCTCCTCTCTCCCCCTCCTCCTCTCTCTCTCCCCTCCTCTCTCTCTCCCCCTCCTCTCTCTCTCCCCCCTCTCTCCTCCCCCTCTCTCTCCCCCTCCTCTCTCTCCCCCCTCTCTCTCTCTCTCCCCCTCCTCTCTCTCCCCCTCCTCTCTCTCCCCCCTCCTCTCTCTCCCCCTCCTCTCTCTCCCCCTCCTCTCTCTCTCCCCTCCTCTCTCCCCCTCCTCTCTCTCTCCCCCTCCTCTCTCTCCTCTCTCTCCTCCTCCTCTCTCTCTCCCCCTCCTCTCTCTCCCCCTCTCTCTCTCCCCCTCCTCTCTCTCTCCCCCTCCTCTCTCCCCCTCCTCCTCTCTCCCCCTCCTCCCTCCTCTCCCCTCCTCTCTCTCCCCCTCCTCTCTCTCCCCTCCTCCTCTCTCTCTCCCTCTCTCTCCCCTCCTCTCCTCTCCCTCTCTCTCTCCCCCTCCTCTCTCCTCCTCCTCTCTCTCCCCCTCCTCTCTCTCCTCCTCTCTCCTCCTCCTCCTCTCTCCCCTCCTCCTCTCTCTCCCCCTCCTCTCTCTCCCCCCTCCTCTCTCTCTCCCCCTCCTCTCTCCCCTCCTCCTCTCTCTCTCCCCCTCCTCTCTCTCCTCCTCCTCTCTCTCTCCCCTCCTCTCTCTCCCTCCTCCTCTCTCTCTCCTCCTCCTCTCCTCCCCCTCCCTCTCTCTCTCCTCCTCCTCTCTCTCCCTCCTCCTCTCTCTCCCCCTCCTCTCTCTCCCCTCTCTCTCTCCCTCCTCTCTCTCTCCCCCTCCTCTCTCTCTCCCTCCTCCTCTCTCTCCCCCTCCTCTCTCTCTCCTCCTCCTCTCTCCCCTCCTCCTCTCTCCCCTCCTCCCTCCTCCCCCTCCTCTCTCTCTCCCTCCTCTCTCTCCCCCTCCCTCTCTCCCCCTCCTCTCTCTCTCCCCTCCTCTCTCCTCTCTCTCCTCTCTCCTCCCCCCCCCTCCTCTCTCCCCCCTCTCTCTCTCCCCCTCCTCTCTCTCTCTCTCCCTCCTCCTCCTCCCTCCTCCCCCTCTCCTCTCCTCTCTCTCTCCCCCCTCCTCCTCTCTCTCTCCCCCTCCTCCTCTCTCCCCCTCCTCCTCTCTCCCCCTCCTCTCTCTCTCCCCCTCCCTCTCTCTCCCTCCCCTCTCTCCCCCTCCTCTCTCTCTCCCCCCTCTCCCTCCCTCCCTCCTCCCCCTCCTCTCTCCCCCTCCTCTCTCTCCCCCTCTCTCTCTCTCCCCTCCCCTCTCTCCCCCTCCTCTCTCTCTCTCCCTCCTCCTCTCTCCCCCTCCCTCTCTCTCCCCCTCCTCTCTCCCCCTCCTCTCTCTCTCCCCCTCCCTCTCTCCCCCTCCTCCTCTCTCCCCCCTCCTCCTCTCTCTCCCCCTCCTCTCCTCTTCTCTCCTCTCCCTCTCTCTCCCCCCTCCTCCTCTCTCTCCTTCCTCTCTCTCTCCTCTCCCCCCTCTCCTCTTCTCACCCCTCCTCTTCTCCCCCCCTCCCTCTCTCTCTCCTCTCCCCCTCCCCTCTCTCCTCCCTCTCCATCTCCCGCTCTCTCCCCCTCCTCCTCTCTCTCCTCCTCTCTCTTCTCCTCTCCTCTCCTCCTCCCCCCTCTCTCCTCCTCCCCCTCTTCTCCTCCCCCTCCTCCTCTCTCTCCCCCTCTCTCTCCCCCCTCCTCTCTTCCATCCCCTCTCTCCCCCTCCTCTCTCTCTCTCCCCTCCTCTCTCTCTCTCTCCTCGTCCCCCTCCCCCCCTCCGTCTCTCCTCCCCTTCCTCTCCGTCTCTCCTCTCCCTCTCTCCTCTCTCGCCCCCCCCCTCTCATCTCCCCCCTCCTCTCTCTCTCTCCCCCTCCCCCCTCTCCTCCCGTCCTCTGTCGCTCGCGGTCTATCTTATCTCCGACCTAACAGTTCCATGTTACATTTTTATGCGCTTCTTTGTCCGAATGTCTATTTTTTTCGACCTCACACTAGTAGTTCGCGCTCGTGTTTCTCGTTCTCGCAAAGCACCTCCCACGGTCTTGCTCTTGTCTTCTCCTGCTGCTATTCTAGTTTTCTCTGACTTTAGCCTTTTGG
>CM051002.1:1478218-1508218 GCA_027704905.1 Muraenolepis orangiensis
AGCAGAAGTGGCCCCATAGCAGGAAGTAGC
Source organism: Muraenolepis orangiensis (assembly GCA_027704905.1). Lineage (NCBI taxonomy): Eukaryota > Metazoa > Chordata > Actinopteri > Gadiformes > Muraenolepididae > Muraenolepis > Muraenolepis orangiensis. Next base: position 1,478,249 of record CM051002.1, read on the forward strand.
AAAGGTGTTGATTTGTTGTAAAAACTTGTCTTGGAGAAGATACTGAGACATTTGATTTTCCAAATCCAGTTCCAGAAGGCGACCCATGCCGTCCCCTTTCTTGTCTTAAAGTCATGTTCACTGGATGCAATATATGACCCAAGGTATTTGAAGTCTTCAACGAACTTCAATGGCTTTCCATTAATTAATGAGCGTTAATGAGCTGGGATGTTTTCCACCGAGGCCTAATCCCCGGGTCAGAGGTCAAGCAGACCTAATGGAGCCTAGACCTCCAGGGGAGCGTATTCAGACACTATGAGGCACCGGGGGCTGTTTCCCCCTCGCTGAACAACAGGAGCAGACATTCTCCTGAACTAAAAACACCATTTTTCAGATGCTTGAGAAAGAAAACTTTTATTTTTTATCTGTTTTTTCCTCTGTAATTTAGTTTTCTTTGGTTCTTTCCTCCGGGATGAGGGGGGGGTTATCGATGGGGTGAGGGGGGGGTTATCGATGGGGTAATGTAGGTTGGTGAATGAGGCCAGATTAAAGGACTGGGAGGAGAGACAGAGGGGGGGGGTCTTGTAGAAGCAATGATTAATCATAAGTCACTTTGGTCCTCTGGGTGTATGGATCACTGTCAGAGGGGGGAGGAGTCCTCATTTGATATGCACTATAGTAGCTCTCTCTCTCTCTCTCTCTCTCTCTCTCTCTCTCTCTCTCAGTATGTTTGTTTTCTACATGTCTAAACACAGAGACGCCACTTAGCAGGCCATCACAGAGATCCTCCGCCTTGCTTCCCTCTTGGAGGCTTTCAGGTGTTTCCCGTGTGTGTGTGTGTGTGTGTGTGTGTGTGTGTGTGTGTGTGTGTGTGTGTGTGTGTGTGTGTGTGTGTGTGTGTGTGTGTGTGTGTGTGTGTGTGTGTGTGTGTGTGTGTGTGTGTGTGTGTGTGTGTGTGTGTGAGAGATGACTCATTGTGTGGAAAAATGAAAGAAAAAGTGAAGTGGCACTAGACTAGACTTTAATGAACTGAGCTAGCTAAGTGTTTTCTCTTCTTCTTCTGACCCCATGAGGAGCCCAGCGGTGGAGACCTCCTCTTCAGGTCACTATATCACATAGTGTGTATATATACATCTACATCAAATGGGATCTGATGCCATCGGGTTGCAACTGTGTCAAGGTTATTTTCGTTGTGGTGTCTGTTCATGCTTTGATAAAAGTATAAAATATGATTATTATTATTTTAAATATATTTTCAATATCATGGCAATTAGGAGCGTGTGTTAAACGAACAGACCGACTGCTCTGGTGCTTACTCTGTTACATTTTACAATTCAGGGCATTCTTCGTCAAGGCCCTATTATACCCTATTATACCCTGGCATTGACCTCAAATGGAATAAATGTCACAGGATTGGCAAATTGGGAACACATTTAAGATCAATTTGCTATAGTAAGCTTTCTTCATTACTCCTTGGCCGAACCTCCTTTTGAATAGATTTTTTTCTTTAAAATTCTCCCCAGCACCGGCAGCTGGAGAATGCGACTGATCGTGTCAAGTGTTAAGAAGAGGCAAAGGTCAAAGGTTAAACGTCAGACACAGGTTTCAAATCCCAGACGTGCGTGTACCGTCAGCTACACTGCAGCTAGAGCAGCTCCAGCTGACCCTTGACCCTGACTGTACATCCCTGGCTCACGGTGCCCGTTGGTGGGTGAATGAAGGAAGCTCAACTAGTATGTCTGCTGTGTGGCTCTATCTTAATGAAACCCCCTAATAAATATGAATAATAATAATAACACAACGCAATTCTTAACTCTGGGACATTCTATACAAGATACACAAGATACAAGATATTTATTTGCCATTTGTAACAAGTACATTGGAACGCTTGCTCCTCATTCCCTCTCGCAGTAAACATCTCAAAAAACAATACCACAAAAATAATATATACAATAAAATTTAAAATGAACAAAAAAAGGACAGCAAAGTGACTGATAGATGGTATCAACATCTGTTGAATGTGCAAAAATATTTAAAAGCATTTAAAGTGCAGTAGTGCAGCAGCATCATGAATACAGTGCAGTACTGTGCTGTAGCTGTAATGAGTCCAGAAAGTGTGTAAGTGTAATGTTAATGACATGTTATGATAGTGTAATGTTAATGACATGTTATGATAGTGTATGTTAATGCTTTGATGTGAATGTTAATGACATGTTCTGATAGTGTAATGTTAATGACATGTTATGATAGTGGCAGCACTCCTAGCAGGTCAGTAGGTCACTGCCTGTGGATAAAAACTATCCTTAAACCTGGTGGTCCTTAAGGTACGGATGCTGCGCAACCGGCGACCAGACAGTAGGGGGGAGAAGAGATGGAGCCCAGGGTGGTTGCAGTCCTTAGTGATAGACATGGCCTTCTTCAGACATCTGGTCCAACAGATCCCCTCAATGCATGGAAGTGCACACCCGATGATCTTCTCTGCCGTCCTCACGACCCTCTGGATGTCTTTCTTGTCCTGGGCCATGGTAGAAGTTCACTAGCCACCTCTGGCCTATCCCACTTTTTCTGAAGCACCACAGAGAATAGAGGCGCTGGTGTGCCTTCTTCAGCATGACCTCCGTGTTGCATGTCCACGCCAGGTCATCGGAAATCTGTAGCCCAAGGAAACAAAAGCAGCTGACGACTTCCACCGGTGTCCCGTCCAGGCTGACGGTGGAGTGGGTGCCCCGGTGGCTCCTGAAGTCCACGATGAGCTCCTTAGTCTTGATGACATTCAGTGCGAGGCTGTTGTCCTCACACCATCGCGTCAGCCGGACCACCTCATCTCTGTACTCTGTTTCATCCCCCTTGCTTATCATCCGATGACTGTGGTGTCGTCGGCAAACTTGATAATGCAATTATTGCTGTGCGTGGCAGTACAGTCATGTGTGTAGAGAGAGTACAGCTGGGGACCGAGGCAGCAGCCTTGGGGTGCTCCGGTGTTGAGGACCAGAGGGGATCAGATGTTGTTCCCAATCTTCACCACTTGAGGTCTGCCCGTCAGGAAGTCCTGAGGGACCTAGGTCCCTCAGTTTCAGGACCAGCTTGGATGATGGTGTTGAACGCCGAGCTGAGCTATAGTCCAGTCCTCCGATCAAGGTACCCCTCACTCACCACGCCAACATCTCTGGAAAAATCACACCAAACAGACCCCCCACAGACTTGATCAAAACAGCCCCCCCCCTGCTGCTGAATATCAGATGAAGTCTTAACCCTCATAGCCTGTGGGGAGAACAGCGTTTTGGGTGACCTGTGATCATGAAACCCCACGCGTTCCCCAACGTTATTACAGAGTCAGCAGGAAGGAGGCTGAGCTGTAGTCATCACTACAGACCCTCAGCACTGATGAGCCTCCATTAAAGCAGCTCGGCAGGAGCTAAAACAACCTGTCTGTAATGACATGTTCAGCCGGAGAACCCTCTCTCTCTCTCTCTCTCTCTCTCTCTCCCTCTCTCTCTCTCTCTCTCCATCACAATGGGAACTGGAGCCGTTGGCGCAGCACGACTAATGAGCCGACATGATTCATGTGTGGAGGAGCTTGGTCCAGAGGGAGGAGCTTGGTCCAGAGGGAGGAGGAGCTTGGTCCAGAGGGAGGAGGAGCTTGGTCCAGAGGGAGGAGCTTGGTCCAGAGGGAGGAGCTTGGTCCAGAGGGAGGAGCTTGGTCCAGAGGGAGGAGGAGCTTGGTCCAGAGGGAGGAGGTTGGTCCAGAGGGAGGGAGGAGCTTGGTCCAGAGGGAGGAGCTTGGTCCAGAGGGAGGAGCTTGGTCCAGAGGGAGGGAGGAGCTTGGTCCAGAGGGAGGAGCTTGGTCCAGAGGGAGGGAGGAGCTTGGTCCAGAGGGAGGAGCTTGGTCCAGAGGGAGGGAGGAGCTTGGTCCAGAGGGAGGAGCTTGGTCCAGAGGGAGGGAGGAGCTTGGTCCAGAGGGAGGAGCTTGGTCCAGAGGGTTCAGGGTTGGTGGTCCATGGCCTGCCTGTATGTAATGTTCCTTTAGGTGTGGTGGAGTGAGGTAACTGGGTCCAGAGTACAGGGCTGCAGAGACGGACATGGAAAAGAGGCAAGCAGACAAAATAAACCAAACAAGAAGGAAAGATGGTAATTGGTTGAAACAAGTTAATTACATATGGCCGTGGTTACTTCCTCTTTTGGTGGTGACGTTCTGGTGACCATGTGACATGACACCCCCCCTCCCCTTGTCCATCCATCGTCTACCGCTTATCCGGGTCGGGTCGTGGAGGTAGCAGCTCCACCAGGGGACTCCAAACTTCCCTCTCCCTGGCAACATGGACTAGCTCTGACTGGGGGATCCCGAGGCGTTCCCAGGCCAGCGTGGAGATGTAATCACCCCACCTGTACCTCGGTCTGCCCCGTGGTCTCCCACCCACCTGTACCTTGGTCTGCCCCGTGGTCTCCCACCCACCTGTACCTTGGTCTGCCCCGTGGTCTCCCACCCACCTGCACCTCGGTCTGCCCCGTGGTCTCCCACCCACCTGTACCTTGGTCTGCCCCGTGGTCTCCCACCCACCTGTACCTTGGTCTGCCCCGTGGTCTCTTCCCAGTTGGATGTGCCTGGAAGGAGCAGCGGCTCTACTCCGAGTCTCTCATGAGTGACTGAGCTTCTCACCCTACCCCTTTGGGAGATGGTCTTCTCACCCTATCCCTAACGGAGATAGTCTTCTCACCCTATCCCTAAGGGAGATACCAGCCACCCTCCTGAGGAAAGGCATTTTGGCCACCATGTATTCGTAATCTCGTCCATTCGGTTCTTACCCATAATTCATGACCATAGGTGAGGGTAGGAACGAAGACTGACCGATAGAACGAGAGCTCTTGTAGAAAGCAAAACATGAATAAATAGCTGAATTTGGCTTATTTATTTGGGAGTGTCCAAAAGGAAGAGAGAGTTTGAATTCCTATTTGGTTTGTTTGGGAACATCGTTAGCTTTTAGAATTATCCTTGAATCCGATTTGGACGACAACAGACTTCTGACTGACGGCTTGGTGTTTGCTTGCCAGTCTCCGTCTGGTAGGGCTAAAGCCACCGGTGTTGGCAGATTGGGCGCTTTATCGTCCAATCCTAAAAGGGCTGAAAGAAATGTTGCTGGGCAGGTAGAAGGTGCTGTATCCAGGAGGGTTTAGTTGTTAGTTTAGTGAAGTACAGCTGGCACACATCCTACTCCCTAACAGTTATATTCATATTACTGAAGGGAACAGCTTTTACCACCTGCTTACTGTTTTGAATATTGACTGGCATGTATTGACAATGAGTCATAAAAACGTCTACCTGAATATTCAGCAGTGCATGTCTTTGCCTAGTGCGTGTTTGGGGGCTTTTGTGTGTGTGTGTGTGTGTGTGTGTGTGTGTGTGTGTGTGTGTGTGTGTGTGTGTGTGTGTGTGTGTGTGTGTGTGTGTGTGTGTGTGTGTGTGTGTGTGTGTGTGTGTGTGTGTGTGTGTGTGTGTGTGTTTTTGCTTTTATGTATGTGTCTTTGCATGTGCATGAATGTGCATGTGTGTTTGCACATGCATTTCCATGTGTGTGTGTGCTGTTTATGAAAGAGAGGGAGAGAAGAGGGCGATGGAGAGCGGGACCAGGTTGGCCCTGACGTTGTGTCAGCGCTGAGTACGGCGTGGTGGGAGATGATGGGCCTTCTACATGCTGTGGTGTGTAGAGCTGGATGCTTGATTACCAACAAAGAACAGTGATTATATTTTTGTGGTTGACGTTAAGCAAATCTTTATCATTGGGTGATTAAAAACAAAAATAGGAGGCCCCGGTAGAACGTCTCTCCTCCCAGTAGAACGTCTCTCCTCCCAGTAGAACGTCTCTCCTCCCAGTAGAACGTCTCTCCTCCCAGCCTATAGGTATCCTTTGTGCTAACGCGGCTTGTCCCAAGATGAACTTCTGACGTCGCCGCCCTGCGACGCTCTGCAATGCAACACCTCGCCGGGCGGCAAGCACACGCGCTCACCATTGTCCGCCACCACCTCTCCGCATATTGATCTTGATCTTAATATTTTTGATCAGTGTTTGAAGGACGTCCGTCGACGCAATAATTCGACGTTAGTAGATTGTACTGCAACAAAAAACAACAACAATCTACAATCTATCCCCGGACTTTTAAACCCGAGCCACGCGGTGATTGGTGCGCCTCGCAGTCACGCGGTGGTCGCCGCGCGCTGCCGCCTGGCGCAGCGCCTGAGCCCCGTCTGCCAGCAGCAGCAGCGCGAGCAGCAGCGGCGGTTCAGTCCGGATCCTCCGACAGCACGACGCTCCTCTCTCCTCCTCACCGCTCCTCTCTCCTCACCGCTCCTCTCTCCTCCTCACCGCTCCTCTCTCCTCCTCACCGACACTCACCATGGGGGACAAGAAGAGCCCGACCAGGTAACCCAGCCGCCGAGCCCCGGCCTTTTCGTCGTCGATTTCACGTTTTGTTTTCGCGTGAATTGGCCGCCGAGCGGGGGCTCCGTTCCGTTCTGATGGAGGTTCTCTCTGCCTTCTTCTCGGTTCGTACGACGCTAGAATAGTGCAGTCACTATGGCGGCTTCTCGCTCCCCCCGTACCACACACCGCTCACTCGGGGAGACAAAGGGATTTTTTTTTTTTGGATAACGTCTGGTGGTTCTCGAAAACGTTGAATCGCCCCGGTCGGTTTCTAATGTCACCGTCGAAGAAACGGACATTGTAACGCGCATTCGAGTTATTAGTAGCCGACGTGCTAAGAAAGCCTCGTCGACGAGCTCGACGTCGTCTGCGCCCGGCTCTACCGCCCAGTTCTACCGCCCCTCCGCCCGGTTCTACCGCCCGGCTCTACCGCCCCTCCGCCCGGTTCTACCGCCGGCTCTACCGCCCCTCCGCCCGGTTCTACCGCCCCACCCGCCCGGCTCTACCGCTCCTCCGCCCGGCTCTACCGCCCCTCCGCCCGCTAGCCTAGCCGCTCGCGATAGGACCAGACACCAGGACTCTGAAGCTCTTCATAAATGCCCGGCGTGAGGAGCGAGCTTCTGTAGTTGGTGTAGGGGGGGGGGGATGACAACGTGCCTATTGGGGGGGGGGGGGGGTTATGTCAACGTGCCTATGGGGGGGGTTATGACAACGTGCCTATGGGGGGGGGGGTATGTCAACGTGCCTGGGGGGGGTTATGACAACGTGCCTATGCCTTTGTCATGCTATGGGCAGGGGAGGGGGCATGCAGTCAGTTTATATTAAGCAGTATATATATCCACCGGCCCCATCCGCAAGATCACCCTCACCTAATAACAATTAAACCATTAAAATGAATTAAACACTAACTTGATTGTTTCCCCTTCTATTCGCAAGGCCAAAAAGACAAGCAAAACCCAGTGCGGACGACGGCTATTGGGACTGTAGCGTCTGCACCTTCAAGAACACAGCCGAGGCCTTCAAATGCAGCATCTGTGATGTGAGAAAGGGCACATCCACAAGGTAAGGTAGTCGCTTCTCTGCTGGCTGGCTGGCTGGCTGCAGCGTCGCAATTCATAGGAAGGACAACTTTGATGGACAGTGTATTTGTGGTTGAGCGATGGGGTTATGGACTTGTTGATGGGCCATGTGTCAAGCTGCTACGCCATGATGATTTTCACGGTCCTATCAATGTGTGTGTGTGTGTGTGTGTGTGTGAGACACGGGGGGAGGTCATCAACAGAGTGCAGCGCTCTTTGTATTTCTTTACCATACGATATAACGGGAACGGCCAGCAGACTACCTGTAGGATTGTACCTGTTGTCGTGCCGACCCGTCAGCACCGCGGACCACTGGACTACACCCGGGGACTGGACTACACCCGGGGACTGGACTACACCCGGGGACTGGACTACACCCGGGGACTGGGAGTGACGGCAGGAATGCCCACAGTGACTTTGAATTGGGAATTTAGATTCTTGTCACTCAAATAATGTATTGTTTGTTGTCTGTTGTTGTTTTGACTTGTTGTTGTTTTGGGGTGGTGGTTACTTGCTGGTTTATGAGAATATGATATAAGATATAGTTAATGTTTAGTTCACCAGTACTGTTTAATTTAGTTGTGTTCATCAAACTCAAAATTTGAACTTTCATTCGGTTTATTTCATCTGATTTAGTTTGTTCGTTTGCAATCGTCCACAATTGAAGAAGGGCATTTCATCACACATGACATCATGGTGTTTAGAAGAAGAGGCGACGGGAGAACGTTTGTGTGATGTCAGCAATACTGCGACGTAAAAATATCAACATCCAAAACCCCCGCTTTACAGGAAGAGTGTGTGTGTGTGTGTGTGTGTGTGTGTGTGTGTGTGTGTGTGTGTGTGTGTGTGTGTGTGTGTGTGTGTGTGTGTGTGTGTGTGTGTGTGTGTGTGTGTGTGTGTGTGTGTGTGTGTGTGTGTGTGTGTGTGTGTGTGTGTGTGTGTGTGTGTGTGTGTGTGTGTGTGTGTGTGTGTGTGTGTGTGTGTGTGTGTGTGTGTGTGTGTGTGATATGAGTAATTTGCGGGGTGGTTGGTGGGTCCCCGGTGCTTTAACCTTTTACAGTTGTGGCTTTTTGCTAAGAGTGTCGCGGCGAGCACCTCTGTGGAACCATAGATGGGTGGGGGAGGGGGGAGTTCTCCCCGACCCACTCCGGGGGTTTACAGGGAATGTGAAAGATCTCTTCCCCCCCGCCCTCCAAGCAGCCGAGCATAGATTAAGCCCAGAGATGATCATGCCGGCTAAAGCACAGGCAGGAAGTGGAGGAAAAGAGAGAGAGGCTTGTCATAACCTCTCTCTACTGCTATGCCCCGGCCGTGGCTCAGATGCCTCTATTTGGTAAATAGGAAGTGTGTGTATGAGAGAGAGACCCGTCCTCATTTGATCCGACTAGTTAACCTTTGATTGATGTCAATTGTTGGCTGTTGCATGGGGTGTGTTATTCTAATGAGGACTAATTGGCCATCTTTCCTCTCCCCCCTCCCCCTTTTGGTTTTGATGCATTCCAGCTGAGCGTGGCACACAAGCAGCTTGCTCTCAGCTGTGTGTGTGTGTGTGTGTGTGTGTGTGTGTGTGTGTGTGTGTGTGTGTGTGTGTGTGTGTGTGTGTGTGTGTGTGTGTGTGTGTGTGTGTGTGTGTGTGTGTGTGTGTGTGTGTGTGTGTGTGTGTGTGTGTGTGTGTGTGTGTGTGTGTGTGTGTGTGTGTGTGTGTGTGTGTGTGTGTGTGTGTGTGTGTGTGTGTGTGTGTGTGTGTGTGTGTGTGTGTGTGTGATCAGAGGTGCTTGCATTATTTGGACTGTTGGTGAGAGCGTCTGAAACGCTGCTCTTAATTACCCGGTAATGACTGTGATTCCTGGAGGCTGACCATACGAGCCCCCCCCCTTTCCCACTGGACTTTGCACTTTGCTCCCTTGGAGCTGCACTTGGGCCAAAGAGGGGTGAGCTGAAGTATTGATCCTTACAGTGTGTGTGTGTGTGTGTGTGTGTGTGTGTGTGTGTGTGTGTGTGTGTGTGTGTGTGTGTGTGTGTGTGTGTGTGTGTGTGTGTGTGTGTGTGTGTGTGTGTGTGTGTGTGTGTGTGTGTGTGTGTGTGTGTGTGTGTGTGTGTGTGTGTGTGTGTGTGTGTGTGTGTGTTTTAATTTATTCAGATTCAGTTATACTTCCCATGTCGGAACGACCCTGAATGCTTCAAGAAGGCTTATCTTCATGCCAATCCACTCTCTGCATATATTTGATATTTTCTGGTGAGTCGCTGCAGCTCTCAGCCTATTGAACGGCCGGGGGCCCACTGTCTCCCAATAGACTTCAGCTGCACCATAACCCACATAGTCAAACACACTGGTTCCTCTGGTTAGCAACCAGAGGAACCAGCGCCAAAGAACACACACGCAAGTTAGCGCTTACTCAACACACAAAGGTTTTGTATCGTGTCTGTAACACACACACACACACACAAGTTAGTATTAACAGTTGTCGCTAATCACGCAGAGGGACTAAAGTCCATTAGATCTAGTAGTTTGACTACTGTGTGTAAGAATTGAGATTGATGCCCTGCCACAGGGCTTTGTGTGTTAACAAGTCGGGATGCTAAGATATCATTCAATTGAGCAAACTGTGATCCTCTGTCTTCCGATACTTAACGGAGTGTCAAAAGGGGAATACCCAAGCCTTATTAACGTCTAGCATTGGCAGAGCTCCCTTCCCTTTCCCCGGAGCCGGCTAACCCACCTGATGGCCCCGGCGGGTTGGCCATGTAACCAGATACCAAAGTAGTCTAAATCCAGCCCATGCACCTCTCACTCTTCAACCATGCATTTTGCACCTGACCCCTCCTCGGCTAATCTACAAGTCCAAGTAGCTTCTGGAGGTGCTCGGGTCGCTCGGTGCCCGGGACTTCTTTAGTAATTGGAACACGCACGAACATGCAAGAACACACACACGCGAACATGCAAGAACACACACACAGGAACATGCAAGAACACGCACACACAGGAATATTCAATGACACACACACATAGGAACATTCAAACACACACACACACACACACACACAGGAACATGCAAGGACACAGGAACATGCAAGAACACAAACACAGGGACCCAAGCACAGCCACACCCCCAGACAATCTCACACCCTGTCTCTCTCACACCCGTCACAGACGGACTAGGAATGGCGTGCATTCGCATGTTAGTATTTTTTGTGGCACCTGAACCCGGTGGCTGTGTGAATGTGACTCCGTGTGACTGCATGGTGGCCAGTGTTTTGTATTCACCTCAGGCATCTCTCCCCCCACCCCCCCGGGGCCTCGCTAGAAAGCATTAGAAGCCCTCTACAGTTGATTGATGGTTGGGATCACAGGAAGTGGTGGGGTACCATTCTTGAAAGCTATCTGCTTCTCTTTGGTGAACAGTTGTCTAGCATTTCAAGAGGCGTCCTCTCAGTCCGACTGTGGGGCGGAGCTTATAAGAGCTCTGCCTTTCAAGCTGGCGTCTGGTTGTGTTTTGATCAAAGATGAGCGTTCTGAATAACGGTTGGAGAAAGTATGTGTGCTTAACCTTTTCTGGGAATTGAACAGTGAATATGGAAGCATTTAATCGGAAGAAGATGATGTATACAGACATTCATGTTTGATGTCCAAGAATTTCTCCAATATTACAAACCCGTTGGTTGAACGCTTTCTGGAACCGGTCAGGAATCGATGCATCATTCTCATGACACATTGATGTATTTATATGAGATAGATGCTGACTTAAACTATATTTTAGTGTGTCTATTGTGGCTATTATTAGCCTAATCAATATAGTAAAGACATCCTGAAGGGTACAATGACACTGTTGTTACAACTTTGTTGGACTTTATGTGACTCCATTGTGTTTAAATAATGTGTAGTAAAACAGTATTAAGTCAATGATTAGCCAAAGCCTACTGCTAACATTAGTACCAGTAGTAGTAGTATTTTTTCCCCGGAAAATATTGTGGCCAATCCCTTGGTCTCTTCCTGCAATGTGTTCAGTGTCAATACAAGGCTTACTTTCAAGCTTTGGATTCATGATGTGTCTCTCTGAGCGATTATCAACATATTTGTACTTATTTTTGTCTTAGACTGGGGGTGTGTGTGTGTGTGTGTGAGATATTCCCAATGTCTACACAGAACCATAGAAAACCCTTGCATCTGTAGCTGAAGCTTTGCAGGGTTAAATCCAAGTCATCCCGTTCAATAAGCAATGGGATCATTCCGACGAGTCCTTTGCTTGCCTTTAACCTGGCTTCCTCCCCGCCTGTCAGAGGCGTTTCCCCTCAATGCCTGACATGATGTGGCTCCTCTTCATGTTGGTCTACGGTCTGTCATGAGCTCAGACCGTGGTCCATTCAACATTTTCATCCGATCTCAGATAAATAATGAATGAATTCGTTTTATTTGCCTGCAAGAGATAATCGAGGAGAAAGTGTTGATTAGTGATGGGTAAATAACATGTGTGTGTGTGCCCGCTTTTCTGTCTTTTAGAGATAGATGAGGAATAGTCATTTCAACCCAGGGATTCTGCTGCTGTTACATTAAGACAAATTGTCTTGGATAATTGAATTACATAAGAGGGACATGCTGGTGCACTCCATTTGGAGCTGCATGTCCTTTCCTAACACACACACACACACACACACACACACACACACACACACACACACACACACACACACACACACACACACACACACACACACACACACACACACACACACACACACACACACACACACACACACACACACACACACACACACACACACACCCACCCCCACCCCCCTGCTGAAGGGAAACTGCTGTTTTGCTTGTCTAGCATTATGGGAATCTGCTCCAGAACTCCAAACATGCATGGCCAGCACACTAATCCTTCATATGTTAATCGTTGGGATTTAAAAGTTCCTGATTACTTCATGGGAGTAAGTGATTAAATACAATGGCTCATTTGGCATGGTGACAATACAGAGAGCTGTAGGAGAGAAGGGGAGGGGAAGGGAGAGAGAAATAATCGGGCTCTCATGTTGGAGCGTGACGTGAGGGGGGAGGGCGAGGCGCAGAAAACTTGGGGAGAGAGAAAGTGTGGAAGCAGTTTACTAAAGAGCAAGGTGTGTGTGTGTGTGTGTGTTTGCTTGCAGGCTGTCCGTGTGTGTCTCATACCAATTTGTGTGCCTTAGCTGCCTGTGTGCGCACACAGCTGGGTAGGGTGGGTTGTGATCAGTCAAGCGGACGACACCGAGGTGTGGGGCAGAACAGAGCTGCTCATGACATAGAAGTGTAGAGGGCTGGCTGAGCCTGCTGATTCACTCTCTGAGGCTCTGATTCACTCTCTGAGGCTCTGATTCATTGTGTGTGTGTGTGTGTGTGTGTGTGTGTGTGTGTGTGTGTGTGTGTGTGTGTGTGTGTGTGTGTGTGTGTGTGTGTGTGTGTGTGTGTGTGTGTGTGTGTGTGTGTGTGTGTGTGTGTGTGTGTGTGTGTGTGTGTGTGTGTGTGTGTGTGTGTGTGTGTGTGTGTGTGTGTGTGTGTGTGTGTGTGTGTGTGTGTGTGTGTGTGTGAAGGTCGCTACGAGTCACCATTCCTGCTCCAGTGTTGTGGGTGTTTGTCGGCTTGGGGCTGCTGTCTTACACAGAGTTGGCCTCCAGAGAACCTCGGGAGACCCGGACCCCCCCCCCCCCCCCCAGGGAGGGCCCTGGAGAAGATGGGGTGAGGAGGGAGGAGGTGCTCTGGGATTTCAAGTCCCCAGAGAGAAGGGATTTGATAAAGGGATAAATGTTTAATGGCCATCCTGAGCTGGGCGGTAGCCCCGGGCAGCTCCTCCAGGCTTCCCATTCCCACAGCGCAGTTCTAACCCCTTGCTTCTCCCCGGCCATAGATGTGTGGAGGTGACGACTGGCTCCGTGTCCCCCTCCCAGACACGGGTCAGAACCACAGTGTACCCTCGGGGGGGGGGGGAGATCCAGAATCAGAACCTGTTTTAGAGTCTTGCTGCGCTGGGCTGCTCTCCGCTCCACCGCACTTCAGATTAAGAGAAGGAAGGGGTGTGTGTGTGTGTGAGTGATCAAGGCGCAGCGTAGAGATATTGACACGGATGAGTGTGTGTGTGAGGTGTTGCGTTGCCGACGGTACCACGGTGCATGGGAGGAGCTTTGATCAGGCGATGGAGGAGGAGGGGGGGGGTACTGCCTGAGGTGGGATCGGGGAGACATCGGAGGTGGGGGGAAGGGAGACTGTCGACTGCAGGCTTCTCCGTGGCGTCTGCACACAGGAGGGGATCAGAGGAGACATCCTCCGGGAACGTCTTGCTTGCCGTAAGTAAGCAGAAGGGAGATGGAGGAGCCTGTGTCAGCTGGCCCCTGTGTTTTCTCTCCATCGCTCTCGCTCTCTATCTATTTCTCTGGCCTGTTTGTGTGGTGCACCAATCAATGCATGTACAACGTGTACTGTTTGCTTACCACAGGGGATGTTCTGTACACTGACTCTTAAGGAAAAGATCACACAAGCTCTGTTTCCCTGTTAGTTGTTGTTTTTCTTTTCCGTGGCCATTGTAGTATAATTGGTTCAAACCGCTTTTACCAATTGCAAGCAACATCTTTTTTTGGCACGGCGCTCTTCTTTGTTAATCTGCGTTCACTGGGCCGAGTAATGCAGACTTTGTTTATTAGGATGTCCTGTTTATATAGGCTAACGCTATATTATATCACTTACTGGAGCAAAACACTTTACACTCTCCTTCTCCTGCACCTCCTCTGAAGTGCAGGAGAAGATTTACAGGCTTGAATCCCAACAGCGAGCCCACGTTGTTGTACAAAGACGCAAACCAACCGCTCTGGGCCGTTTACATGAGCACTTATACCATCCCACTGGTGCCTCAAGCAGACTTTAATCCGCTCCATGTAAATGTGCTCTGTCTTTCTGTCAATGTCTCTCTTTGTCTATGTCTCTCTATCTCTCTCTCTCTCTCTCTCTCTTGCTCTCTCTCACTCTGCGGCTCAGCCGTCTGCCACTGCATTCACTCGGCCTGGCAGCTCGTCATCCAAACAGCACTTCAATAAAAGAGTTAATCAGGGCTTTCCTGTGCCCCCCCTCCCCTCTCTCTCTGTCTCTCTCTCTGTCTCTCACCCTCCCTGACATGCTCTCTGTCTCTCTCTCTCTCTCTCACCCTCCCTGACATGCTCTCTGTCTCTCTCTCTCTGTCTCTCACCCTCCCTGACATGCTCTCTGTCTCTCTCTCTCTGTCTCTCACCCTCCCTGACATGCTCTCTGTCTCTCACCCTCCCTGACATGCTCTCTGTCTCTCTCTCTCTGTCTCTCACCCTCCCTGACATGCTCTCTGTCTCTCTCTCTCTCTGTCTCTCACCCTCCCTGACATGCTCTCTGTCTCTCTCTCTCTGTCTCTCACCCTCCCTGCCATGCTCTCTCTGTGTCTCACCCTCCCTGACATGCTCTCTGTCTCTCTCTCTCTGTCTCTCACCCTCCCTGACATGCTCTCTGTCTCTCACCCTCCCTGCCATGCTCTCTGTCTCTCTCTCTCTCTGTCTCTCACCCTCCCTGCCATGCTCTCTCTGTGTCTCTCTCTGTCTCTCACCCTCCCTGACATGCTCTCTGTCTCTCTCTCTCTGTCTCTCACCCTCCCTGACATGCTCTCTGTCTCTCTCTCTCTCTGTCTCTCACCCTCCCTGACATGCTCTCTGTCTCTCTCTCTCTCTGTCTCTCACCCTCCCTGCCATGCTCTCTCTGTGTCTCACCCTCCCTGACATGCTCTGTCTCTCTCTCTCTGTCTCTCACCCTCCCTGACATGCTCTCTGTCTCTCACCCTCCCTGCCATGCTCTCTGTCTCTCTCTGTCTCTCACCCTCCCTGCCATGCTCTCTCTGTGTCTCTCTCTGTCTCTCACCCTCCCTGCCATGCTCTCTCTGTGTCTCTGTCTGAAGTTTCCTCGCCCTCCTGTAAAGTCCCTTACAGTAAAGTCCCTTTACAGTAAAGTCCCTTTACAGTAAAGTCCCTTTACAGTAAAGTCCCTTTACAGTAAAGTCCCTTTACAGTAAAGTCCCTTTACAGGAGGGCTAGTGGCGATTGGCTGCTCCACTGCTGGCAGTAGTCCAAGTAGGCGGAGAGATGAGGTGGTTCACACCCAGCTGTGATTCCGGTCGGGTGTCTCAGGCTAACTCTCAAGCGAACGTTTGTGTGTTTTGAGCATGATGGCGGTTATTTGAGAGCTTCCTGGTGAGGCCAGTCTCCATGTTTCCTCTTCACTTGTGCGTGTAGTAGGCGGCCTGAGGAGTGTCCATCAGGTCCAACTGGGGGGGAAGGTAATGGGCTGTTTGCCCTCGCAGCGGGGTCATGGCAAGGTGCCAGGTCGGCCGCTGTTGCTCTTGGAACGTGGTGGTGCAATCCGGAGGGGGGGGGCCCGTTCATTGGTCGGATGTCTGTGTTTGCCCTTTGACCCCCCCCCCCCCCGACATCAGATGCATATTAAGAAGGGCCCATTATGACTGGTAGAAAACACTCACACACACACACACACACACACACACACACACACACACACGTGAACACACTGCCATAACCCGGTGTTCATCATAGGAGCTAAGAATTAAGATTCTTATGTGAATCTATTCTTCTTCTTTTTTTTCCATACATACCGACTGAGCTGTCAAGATGAGCTGTCACTGGGAGCACTTCAAAGTAACCCTTAGCCTGTTCGCCTGCTGTATGGTATTCCTCACCTAGCCCACGTGGTTAGTTAGTTGTAATGAAGCCCTTCGTAATGATGCTGTATTTAATGATCCTTCACAGAGCCAGCCGCCACATGACAACTCTCAACGCTGGAGTTAAACGCTTTAGCGGTTTATATACTATACAAATATACCTTGGAGAACTTGATAATGAGAAGCTTGAAGGTATGCATTGGACCAGCCATGTTAATGTCTGGGTGGCCTCATCATTAGCGTCCATAGTTTTGGACATTGGAGTCAGATTGCATTGGAACGGTGTTCCCTTCCCTCCTACCAGCCCTAGTAGGTCCTCTATTCTGTGTCCAGCCACATGGCCAGCTGATCTTTCACATTTCCAGGATGGATTCATTATTCATGTGTCTGGGCGGGACAGGAGCGCCACCTCTGATGTCTAACGGATGCTGAGGACGTTCTGACCTCACGGGTTCATCGGAGGAAGCGGTGTCGAGGGCCCCCGGTGAATAAATGATGGGCCATAGAGGACGGCCCCATCATGCCAGCTACAACTCATGGCACTGAATCACCGCTTAACTACCTGGGCCTCACCCTCTGCTCCCTGACACATCTCTCCCGCTTTGGCCAGGACCCCAGCTCGGGAGATGGGCAGGCAGAGGCGTGCCGCTTATGAATTAATCAATCACACACACACACACACACACACACACACACACACACACACACACACACACACACACACACACACACACACACACACACACACACACACACACACACACACACACACACACCCCCACCCTCCTGCCTGTTGGCATCTCAGCCTGCCGGGAGAAATTATTTCTGATATCGTTGGACATCGGCCACGCTCAGAAACCTGTTTGCGTGTGTGCGCCTCGGTGGACGCCATCGCCGTGCCTCACCGTGGGGAAATGGCTTCCATTGTTGGGATGGTTTACCTCCCATCTGTGTTTCTATGCACGTTGGTGCTTTAGTTATGTTATAGATGCCATTTCGGGAGGTTCCTTGATGCTGCCATCCCAAAATTAATGTGAATGTTTTCTGCATACTAATAATATGAGAGGAAGAAATCTGCAGTTTCAAATGGCACACATGCCTGTTTGATCAGAAGGTCCCGATCTGGCCGAGAGCCAGTGTGTCTTTGGATGAGAGCAGAAGACACCATAAAGGAGATAAGAAAACTGTGGTGTGGGTTAGAAACCTGTCCATCTCAAGACCTCATGTTTACACACACACACACACACACACACACACACACACACACACACACACACACACACACACACACACACACACACACACACACACACACACACACACACACACACACACACACACACACACACACACACACACACACACACACACACACACACACACACACACACACACACACACACACACACACACACACACACACACACACACAGAGAGGAACTGGGGCTAATGGGCTGTGACAGGCAGCTGGATTGAGCAGAAGAGACGTGGGGTGGTGATCACACAGTGATCAATGGGCTCATAATAGAGCATCATGTTGTGAAGTGAGCGCCTTACTGAAATCAATAGGCCAGCTGTGGTGCATGTTGATCAGCCCTTCAGCTGGGCCAGCAATGGACCAGCCGAGACAGCTGTCCCTGCTTCTCTGGAGCCTCTGTGACCAGAGGAGAGATGGTTATCAGAGGCCTCCCTACTAATGGAGATACAGATACCAGGGCCGCGGGCCCATATGGAAACATTTATTATCGCCACAAATCATGGGGACTTTTACACCATATTGACACACATATGCTTATGAATTCACAATACCATTGTAAATAGTATGAAGTTAATTGCATACTATGTGGGGGAAATCTTGGGCATGTCTTTTATGTTGTAATTAATTGAGACTATAAAAACTCAGCCCCCCCCCCAGAGCCAGCCAACCACCGTGTGAAGCAGAGTCCCTCACAGCTTCCAACAGGAGACAGAACTAGAATAGCCTCATGGGTTACGTCATGTGGCGTTGGAGCTCCTGAGCATAGCATGGCTGTTTTACTGTTTTACAGAAGTGTGTGCCTCACTTTTTGTTTGCGTACCCATGCTTGTGGTTTTGTCTGCTCGACGGGCCTGCCCCGTCCTGGCCTGCCTCGTCCTGGCCTGCCTCGTCCTGGCCTGCCCCGTCCTGGCCTGCCCCGTCCTGGCCTGCCCCGTCCTGGCCTGCCTCGTCCTGGCCTGCCCCGTCCTGGCCTGCCTCGTCCTGGCCTGCCTCGTCCTGGCCTGCCTCGTCCTGGCCTGCCCCGTCCTGGCCTGCCCCGTCCTGGCCTGCCCCGTCCTGGCCTGCCCCGTCCTGGCCTGCCCCGTCCTGGCCTGCCCCGTCCTGGCCTCTTACTATGTGTTTGCTGGCTGCAGCAGTCCTCTTGGCCTCCCTCCCTCCAGATGTGACCAGCTGGTGTCCATCCACTGGCCTTATACCCCGGTCTTGGTGAATACTCTTGTCTGGTTGGCCGGCAGGTGTGCGTTAAAACAGTGTTTACGCACCTGGTTGACATCAGCTGTTATTTAATTGAGTTGGCAAATGACCACGGTATGAGCGCGATAATCAACATGTTCACCAATAAATGAATGGTGAAATATTGGTCCCCATTCACCTCCCGCCACCGGGCTTGCCTTCAGAACCAATATGGCAGCTAGGTGTGTGTGTGTGTGTGTGTGCTGGGCATGCTTTAGGTTTGGGGGTAGGACTGATCTCCAGTTGGGACCCTCCACCCTGTACCTCAGATCAGACCAGAGAGAGGGGGCCGGGGCCAGCTGCTGGTTGGTTCTATCGGCGTGTTCACTAGCCCTGCTGGTGGTAACGGTTGCTGGTTTGGAGGTGCAGAGCGCTAATGGTTTGAAATGAGGTTTGCACTGGGGAAAGCTGATTTGAATATGTTGTCTTATTGTATTTTTTTTTTTCAGGAATTATGTTTTTATGACTTTAGAGATGCTGAGACTCACTAATGTTGACCAATGTGTGTATAAGCTGTAAAGGTATCGTAACTTTAAACTGCAGTACTTTCAAATGCCCTCATGGTGACCCAGCTATAACTTCACATGGTTTAAAAGGACAGGAGAACGCTCTCACCACACCGCTCTCAACCTCCAAAGAACCGTGGTCCCTTCATTAACTCAGAGGAAAGGCTGGGATGGATTCCGCTGTTGCGACTTTTAACAAATGAATCTATTTAACGGAGCAGCAACACCACCAGGCTAGCGGTTAGTGTGCTTGACTCCTGGGCAAAAGGTTCTGGGTTCAAGCACCGTTGTCTGCCGCAAGATGCCCTGAACCCTACATGCTCATACATGACATGCTTCTTAACTAAACCCTTTTGGATAGGTGTCTGCTGTAGACGACTCAACAAGGTATAAAATAGTCCACCGTGCTGCCGTGTCACCAGGTTGTCTGGGGGCTGGCTGAAGCCACTGTGATGTGTAGTGTGGCTGCTATGGAAACGGGGGCAGAAGTGTTCTCAATGATTTGCATGCTAAGCAGGGAGGCATATCCAGACACAAGCTGCCAACTGGAGCCATATGCTAAGGTGTGTGTGTGTGTGTGTGTGTGTGTGTGTGTGTGTGCCTGTGTGCCTGTGTGTGTGCCTGTGTGCCTGTGTGTGTGTGCCTGTGTGTGTCTCTGCCTGTGTCTCTCTTCGCCTGTGTGTGCGCATGTCTCTCTGCCTGTGTGTCTCTGCCTGTGTGTGTGCTTATTGTGCGTGAACCTGTATGTGCAGCAGTGGGAGGTGTTCCATCAGTGATCCGTCTCTAGCCGTGTCCTCTGACCAATGGGGTCAAACCAGCAGTAATCACATTAGAGGACTAAGTGACGCGCTGCAAATGTTCCACCTTGTGATCCTCTTTATTTATTTGATTACAGCCACCAGCTAATGAGATTACCCCCCGCCCCGGTCAGAACCACCCCTAACCCCCGTCAGAACCACCCCTAACCCCCGTCAGAACCCCCCCTAACCCCGGTCAGAACCACCCCTAATCCCCGTCAGAACCACCCCTAACCCCCGTCAGAACCACCACTAACCCCGTCAGAACCACCCCTAACCCCCGTCAGAACCACCCCTAACCCCCGTCAGAACCACCCCTAACCCCCGTCAGAACCACCCCTAACCCCGTCCTCCCCACCCCAGTGCCTCACGCTCCAGAACCAAGCACACACCCCTGTGCATGTGAGTGTGTGTGCTCACACCTGTGAGTGTGTGTGTGTGCTCACACCTGTGAGTGTGTGTGTGCTCACACCTGTGAGTGTGTGTGTGTGTGCTCACACCTGTGAGTGTGTGTGTGTGTGTGCTCACACCTGTGTGTGTGTGCTCACACCGGTGTGTGTGTGTGCTCACACCGGTGTGTGTGTGTGCTCACACCGGTGTGTGTGTGTGCTCACACCTGTGAGTGTGTGTGTGTGCTCACACCTGTGAGTGTGTGTGTGTGCTCACACCTGTGAGTGTGTGTGTGTGTGTGTGCTCACACCTGTGAGTGTGTGTGTGTGCTCACACCTGTGAGTGTGTGTAGGGCTGCAACTAACGATTATTTTGGTAGTCGACTAATCTAACGATTATTTCTGTCACACCCTCCATCTCTGCTTCCTGTGGGCGCGGCTCCTTTTCCGGGCTCCAGTGCATGTTTTACCTCACGTGCTCAAGTCTGCACACCTGTGAATGTCACCCTGTTGTCCCTCTGCCTTAACATAACATGATCCCATAGCTAATTAAAATAATGACTCGTGAAACATTTGAATTTGGAAATTAAGCTACTTGCTTAATCAATCAATCAATCAATAACATAAATACAATAATCAATCATAATGAAAACAAAATAAATTAATTAAATAATACAAATTAAAGTGCTAGTTTAAATGTAAAGATAATGTGCAAATAATGTTTTAAAAGTAACTCAAAGTAGCAGCCTCTGCCCCAGCAGCGCAGTTCTGTTGGGGCTGTTAACCTGGTCCAGGAGGGTGGATCCACTCACTAGGTTCTGTTGGGGCTGTTAACCTGGTCCAGGAGGGTGGATCCACTCACTAGGTTCTGTTGGGGCTGTTAACCTGGTCCAGGAGGGTGGATCCACTCACTAGGTTCTGTTGGGGCTGTTAACCTGGTCCAGGAGGGTGGATCCACTCACTATGTTCTGTTGGGGCTGTTAACCTGGTCCAGGAGGGTGGATCCACTCACTAGGTTCTGTTGGGGCTATTAACCTGGTCCAGGAGGGTGGATCCACTCACTAGGTTCTGTTGGGGCTGTTAACCTGGTCCAGGAGGGTGGATCCACTCACTAGGTTCTGTTGGGGCTGTTAACCTGGTCCAGGAGGGTGGATCCACTCACTAGGTTCTGTTGGGGCTGTTAACCTGGTCCAGGAGGGTGGATCCACTCACTAGGTTCTGTTGGGGCTGTTAACCTGGTCCAGGAGGGTGGATCCACTCACTAGGTTCTGTTGGGGCTGTTAACCTGGTCCAGGAGGGTGGATCCACTCACTAGGTTCTGTTGGGGCTGTTAACCTGGTCCAGGAGGGTGGATCCACTCACTAGGTTCTGTTGGGGCTGTTAACCTGGTCCAGGAGGGTGGATCCACTCACTAGGTTATGTTGGGGCTGTTAACCTGGTCCAGGAGGGTGGATCCACTCACTAGGTTCTGTTGGGGCTGTTAACCTGGTCCAGGAGGGTGGATCCACTCACTAGGTTCTGTTGGGGCTGTTAACCTGGTCCAGGAGGGTGGATCCACTCACTAGGTTCTGTTGGGGCTGTTAACCTGGTCCAGGAGGGTGGATCCACTCACTATGTTCTGTTGGGGCTGTTAACCTGGTCCAGGAGGGTGGATCCACTCACTAGGCTCCACCATCTCCAACAGCTGTAGGGGGAGAGGAGGATGAGTCAGATCAGAGACTTCTAGGTCTTTTGTTTGCTGTGTGTGAGTGAGAGGAGCTGAACATTGGCACTAGCTAACATCAGCTAGCTATCTTAACTTGGCTAATTAATACTAGTCTGCAATTTCCTTAAAGTCCTTAATTTCCCTCGGGATTAATAAAGTTTTCTGAATCTGAATCTGAATTCTGAAACACAACACTTGGACTCGGTGCTAAGTGACGGAGCTGTAAACATCGGTAGTCTAGCCAAGCTCTAGTGTGCTCTACTACGCTTTTTAGCTAACGTTACATACAGCTCGTTGGTGGACACGCAGCCTCAACATAACTGAAATAGCGTTTGCTTAGCAAGCATTATCCATGAGACGTTCTGTTTTCCAACATGTAAGCTAACGTAAACATGACAATACTATGGCTAACTAGCTCAAACTTACCCATGATCCGAAGTAGCAGTCATCACGGTTCCAGGGTGCTTGCGTTTCAAATGCTCGTGCATCGCTGTAGTGCTGCTGTGGAATGCCAATTCCACTTTACATATTCTGCATTTAACGGACTTCTTTGGCTTGTCGTCTGTGAAATACTCCCACACTTTTGAAACTCTCGGTCTCGCTTTTTTGAGCTCTTCATCACCCTCATTCTCTCTCCTTTCCGCCATCGTTCATATTCTTTCTTCTTCTTTGTTGTTAGTACAGAATGCAGTCATGGCAGACAATGGAAATTATACTGCCCCCAGCACTTCCTGTAGTGCATTGCAGTTACAAATGAACATTTGCGCAGTTTTGAATTAACGTTACCGGCTCTCTGATTGTTTTTATACGACGCATCGACGCTAAAATTCCGCATCGACGGGTTTTTATGATGACGTCGTCGATTATGTCGACTAATCGTTGCAGCCTTAAGTGTGTGTGTGTGTGCCCTCACATCTACCTATGTGGTGGAATCAGCCTCCCTTACCAGGCTAACCCCGCCCCTGGTTTCCTCCACAGGAAACCCAGGATCAACTCCCAGCTGGTGGCCCAGCAGGTGGCTCAGCAGTACCCCATGCCCCCTCCGCCCAAGAAGGAGCGGCGGGAACGCAGCGACCGCTCTGACAAGGACCGCCCCGACGGGGAGCGGGCGGACGGTGACGCCCGCGGAGAAGATGACGACGCGGGCGCCGACGGCCGGGGTGACACGGAGGGGCGGGGCGACGCGGAGGGGCGGGGCGACGCAGAGCGCCCGCCTCTGGGGGCCGACGGCCGTCCGGAGGGGGAGGGGCGTCTGGAGACGGAGCGTCCAGAGAGGGGGGGGCCGAGGCCCGAGGCGGACACCCCCGAGAAGGAGAAGAGCGACAAGGATAAGGATAAGGAGAGTCCGCTCGCCATCAAGGACAAGCCTGACCGGGAGAAGGACATCAGCCTGGCCATCACCAAGAAGCCCGGCAGCAAAAAGCCCAGGTCGGTGTCTCTGCCCCCCCTGAACCCTGATGTACTACCACATCAAATATTAAATCTCACCAAAACATGTAATGGAGCTTTTAACGGGAAGCTCCGGACCACGTGACTCATGACCGTTGGCTCGGTGACACGCGCTGTCGCACAGCAGGTGGTCTTCAGTCTTTCCTCATTTCCTCCTGTGAAGTGTAGACCTGAGTGACGCACAGTCACCCACCCGCTAAAGGTCATGTCACCGAGCGGCGCTCTGTGCACCGTGTAACGTGACGTACCTCAGGCCACCACCAGGGGGTCCTACCTCCGCTCAATAGGCCTGTGAAAGGACTTCTTCCTCCGCATCGGTTGTGAACTGCTGCCTTTCAACTTATCAATTGTCTTCCTTTTTTTGGTTCATCCCACCAGACCCAAGTCCGACAACCACCAGAGCCCACCCAGTGACAAACACAGCATACAGTCTGGCAAGTCTGCAACCAAGACCAACAAGATCTCCCACATCTCCAGGTACGACTCTGCCCCTAATCCCTCGCAAAACCAAAGAGGCCCTCCTGGCTTCTAAGAGCGCAGGACACAAATCCTTCTCACCTTTTTTAATTTTTTCATATCTCGGGTTAGAATAAGTCTCTGCGAGCCGCCGGCAGCTGGAGGTTTGTGTGATAAAATCCTCTTTTGGTGTCATCTTTAACACTCACTTTAAACCAGCACCACCTCGGACTGGTCCTGTCACCTGAGAGGAGCTATTAGGCCCCCAGTCCCCCACAGCGGCACAGGCCCCCCCCCCCTCTCTCGGGGGGGGGGGGGGGGGGGGGGGGGGTGTGTGTGTGTGTGTGTGTGTGTGTTACATGCTTCGAGTGTCCTCCGCCACGCTCTGGACATAGGTGTCTGCTAAACGGATAAATATATCCTCCATGTTTATGGTGTTTAATATGACCATCTTCTCATGATCTCTGCCTACTCTCCCCCCCCCCTTCCAGCCCCATCAAACATAAGCAGATCTGTGAATTGATATAATATACCGTTTATAATCATGCACAGTATTTTTAAAGCTAGTATACAGAATGTATGATCATCTCCTCCTAGACCAGACTGGTGCATTACCATCTAGGCATATTGACTAATGCAGTATTAGTGATGGCCTTCTCCTGTCCATCTCCTCCGCCCTGACTCCAGGCCCAAGCTGAAGAACGTGGACCGGAGCACCGCCCAGCAGCTGGCCATCACGGTGGGCAACGTGACGGTGATCATCACAGACTTTAAGGAGAAGACGCGCTCGTCCTCCACCTCCTCCACCGTCACCTCGTCCAGTGCCGCCTCCGAGCACCTGCACCAGAGCTCCGGCTCCGAGTGCATGGACAAGGGCTCGTCCCGCGCCTCCACCCCCAAGGGGGAGCTCTCCGTGGGACACGACGAGTCCTTCTAAGGGAGGGGGGCGGGGGGGAAGGAGGCGGGGTCCCCATCTCCCGAAAAAACACCCCGATGTCCTCCCTTCCACTTGGCCCGTAACCTGACCGCCTCTCTCGTCTCTCCTGCTCCTCCCTCCTTTACACCAACCCACAACTTTCCTGGACACTATGGATCCTTATGGAGGGGGTGGAGGTGTTTCCATATGTCTTTGATGGACTCTGCCTGCATTTCACAATTACCACCGCCACCATACTCTCCTCTCCTCTCCTCCTCTCCCCTCGCTCCTCCCTCTTCTTCTCCTCTCATCTCTCTCCTCCTCTCCCCTCGCTCCTCCCTCTCCTCTCCTCTCCTCTCCTCCCCCCCCCCTCCCGGTGGAGCATCCAGACGGTTGTGTTTATGATTTGATGTTTGTGCGTGGATCAAGGCCAACTCTACTCTTTTTTGGATTTTTTTCTGTTTATTTTTATTTTGTAAAGAAGAATTCTCCACTGTGCACAATAACCATCATTAGTTACTTTTAAATATCATGAATACCCTTATTTATTACCTGTATACTTCTTATTTTATATTTTTTAGTTTTTGTTGTTGAAGCTTTGCCGTGTAGTTCTGCCAATCGATCGCTCCTCCCACTGGTTCTTTCTTTAAGTTTAAAGATGTACAATACTCAAGACACACACACACACACACACACACACACACACACACACACACACACACACACACACACACACACACACACACACACTGGTGCTAGATACACTGTGAAGCGTTTTTTTTTCTTTATTTCCAGTCCGGTCACACCACACAGGACCCGCCTGCCCTGCTGCCCTCCCTCTCTCTCTTGCTCTCTCTCTCCATACCTCTCCTTCTACCCATCGCTGACCTCTGACCCCCCCCTGCTGTGACCTACAGGCGGGGGATATGTATAGTTCAACCCCCCACCAGTCAGACGGGTCACCCCACCAGTTCAACCCTCTAACTATTTGGCCCTATTTTTGTTCCTTTTTTTGCTTGTCAGTAAATTTTTCTTCACCCACTCTGGTAGTTTTTCCCCCAGCGATGGGAGTTCTGCTCCTCCTCCTCCTCCTCCGTCTGTACAGGGAGGTCAACACTACAGGCTGACGGGCTCCTCATTCCAGGGAAGCTCCTTGGGGGCTCTCTTCGTCTGGCGATGCGAACCAACGTGAAAGGCGGGCTGAGGTACAGCCCCCTATTATAAACTTATGATGAAGATGAAGAACCTATCATTATTATTATTATTATTATTATTATAATAGTCGTGTCGCTGCCGTAGTGCACGTCCCATGGCTGGAGGAGACGCCCCACCCACTCAAAACCTTCCAGTAGACGTTTTGACATCTTGTTTCCCCTTCGTCACTCGAGAGCAAAGACCTGAACAGAACAGTTAACGAGGTTTGTTAATTAGCTTATTATTATTATTGATTTTTATTTAAGACTCCATTATGTGATTTGAAGGCTATCCGTTGGATAGGCACCAGGCGCTCTCAATTGAAACGATTCGCTGGTTTTTTCTGTTCTCTCCTTTTGCTCAACGCTCGACAGACATTTCCTTTTTAAACTGTATGAAATTGTAAAAAGAATAAATGTGTATATGATATCTTAGTTTTATTTATTGAAGGACCAAAGGAATTTCACGATGAACTAATGCATCGACGGATGAATACATAAATAAACGGTTTGAGAATGCAATTATGGGATATGTGTGGAAACACAGTTTAAAATAAAGTCTAATATAATCCACACTTACGGTGTTCTTATTGCTCACTGCCCCCCCCCCCCCTCCCTCCTCTCCTCTCCCTGGCCCAGCTGCCTGGAGCACGGTGCTGCACACCACCAAGGAGACCGCTGGCCCCGGTGTGTGTGTGTGTGTGTGTGTGTGTGTGTGTGTGTGTGTGTGTGTGTGTGTGTGTGTGTGTGTGTGTGTGTGTGTGTGTGTGTGTGTGTGTGTGTGTGTGTGTGTGTGTGTGTGTGTGTGTGTGTGTGTGTGTGTGTGTGTGTGTGTGTGTGTGTGTGTGTGTGTGTGTGTGTGTGTGTGTGTGTGTGTGTGTGTGTGTGTGTGTGTCGATAAGTCCTCCCAACAATTATTAAGTATTTTGTCATACCGCGGTAATGACGATAATTAATGACGTGTTTACATATGCGACAAACGTGGGCGTGTAGAAGGAGAACAACAATGGCGGAAGGCGGAGTTCCAAACCAGGCGAGGAGTTAATGGAGAAAAAAGGAGCTGGAATTGGCTTCTATTCACGGCTATCATATCACTCCGCGAGTAGTCCCGTTCATCATATCACTCCGCGAGTAGTCCCGTTCATCATATCACTCCGCGAGTAGTCCCGTTCATCATATCACTCCGCGAGTAGTCCCGTTCATCATATCACTCCGCGAGTAGTCCCGTTCATCATATCACTCCGCTAGTAGTCCCGTTCACTTTTCCTGACGGAAAATACTGACTTGCTGATAGAATTGCTGAATTGTTTGCGCCAGTTGCCAAGCAACGGCTCAACTTCGGAGAACAACTTTTTTTTTTCTCCGCGGAAGTAAATCATAAGTCGGGACCGACTACCGACTTATTAATGAGCGTTCCGTTCATTATCCCTTACGTATTTGATGATGGTAAGGTTTAAGATTTTTTATTTTTTGGTCATTTATCGTCATTTATCGCAATAAATACCATGAAATATCGTGATATAGTTTTAAGTCCATATCGCCCTGCCCTAGTGTGTGTGTGTGTGTGTGTGTGCGTGCGTAGGGTCAATATGTAATCATGTATGTTTTGTTACATACTACAATACTGCAGGCTTCCCTTCCAGAGATCACCTGTACTCACCTGTACACACCTGTACTCGCGGTGTGAGCCGGGGGATTTGTCCGGATTTGTTTCGCTTTCGTTTTCTCTTTGTGAGACTTATTATCCTGCTTTGTGATGCAATGCTATTTAAAATGGGCCAGAGAAGCCATCTTTTCACCTGCCTTACCTGCGACCCCTGTTCCCTTGACTGTCCCAAAAGGCGTTTGTTTTGTTAAATTATTGACAAATGGCCATTTTCTGGGTATATATATGAAAATTGCAAATGCTGTACATAGAATAAAAAAAATGGTCGAAATAGTCCCAAACACTACGAAAAACGGCAAACTAAGCCGCCCCCCCACCCCCCTCACCCCTACCCCTCCTCCCCTCCCCCCACCCTTCCCCCACCTCCCCTCCCTCCCCCCTCCTCCCCTCCCCCCACCCTCCCCTCCTCCCCTCCCCCCACCTCCCCTCCTCCCTCCCCTCCCCTCCCTCCTCCCCTCGTCCCACCTCCCCTCCCCTCCCCCCTCCTCCCTCCCCTCCCTCCCCCCACCTCCCCATCCTCCCTCCACCCTCCCTCCTCCCCTCCCCTCCCCTCCCCCCACCTCCCCTCCCCATCCCCACCCTCCCCCCACCTCCCCTCCTCCCTCCCCTCCCCCCACCTCCCCTCCTCCCTCCCCCCTCCCCTCCCCATCTCCTCCCCCTCCCCCTCCCTCCCCTCCCCCCTCCTCCCTCCCCCCTCCTCCCCATCTCCTCCCTCCCCCCTCCTCCCTCCCCTCCCCATCTCCTCCCTCCCCCCCTCCCCATCTCCTCCCCCTCCCCCTCCCTCCCCTCCCCCCTCCTCCCTCCCCCCTCCTCCCCATCTCCTCCCTCCCCCCTCCTCCCTCCCCTCCCCATCTCCTCCCTCCCCCCCTCCCCATCTCCTCCCTCCTCCCCTGCCCATCTCCTTCCACACAAGCAGTTCTGTTCTTGTGCGACCGGTAGCCTTAATTTACTGTGTAAAGATGGTTACATTTTTTAGCTTTCTTTGTCAGAGACCCAACTATAAGGATGCTTGTTTACTGACTGTATAACCTTGACCGTGAATTCCAATTAAGTGTACTCTATGGCCTCTTCTCACTTTCCTCCTATAACCATGTCTTGTACAACGCTTTAAGAAGTTATTGCTTGGTGAAAAATAAAGGTTAATGAATTTAAAAAGTGTCCAGGAGGGACAGAATAAATATCCATTCTTTGTTTAATCCTGTTTTTAGTTCCTGTTTTTTAGTTTGGTTGTTTTCCGCCGTACCTTTCTATCTGATAATGTGCCCTTGTTGCCATGGTGACCTGATGTTTAGATGGACCATGTGGTCCTGTATGAAGCCTTCCCAGCGGGCCGCTCCTTGTCCAGCTCTTGATGTTGAAGTTCTACACGTTTTCTTTGGGCATGTGCACGGCGTTTAGCTTCTAGGCTAGCCTCATCCTCCCCCACCGCTTGAAATACAAATGTCTATTTATGAATTTTGCTTGTAGTTTTTCACAAATAAAATTGTTAAAGTTATCTACTTTTTGGAAGTCCTCTGTCCTCTTTCTTGGTAGAGTTGTGTAACTGAATGATGGGGTGTGTGTGTTAGGGGATAATCGATATCTCGATCAGAATGCCTTTGTCATTGCATAACACAACACAATTGTGTAGCAATCAGTCACTCTTACACACAACTGCAATTGAAAAATACATAATATTTAAAGGGTTAACTAAACCAAATAAACAGATTGAGTCAGATTGACAATATGAGTGAGATTGATATATACATAATGCAATGGCCCTATGTACAGTACTGCAAATTAGAAAATATACATACAAAGGTGGTAGGACGTAAACATGTAACTAAGAATTGTGGTATTGATGCAATACAGTATTGTAGTTCAGCAGAACAGTCAGTGTTAGTGTTTAGTTCTTGTATGGCACTGGGGTAGAAACTGTTCTTAACCCCATTTGTCTGTAACCTGATGGACCTGAAGCGTCTTCCAGAGGACAGCAGGTCAGACAGGTGATGGTTGATCTGATGGACCTGAAGCGTCTTCCAGAGGACAGCAGGTCAGACAGGTGATGGTTGATCTGATGGACCTGAAGCGTCTTCCAGAGGACAGCAGGTCAGACAGGTGATGGTTGATCTGATGGACCTGAAGCGTCTTCCAGAGGACAGCAGGTCAGACAGGTGATGGTTGATCTGATGGACCTGAAGCGTCTTCCAGAGGACAGCAGGTCAGAGAGGT